>LGRX02016478.1:0-19836 GCA_001247695.2 Cymbomonas tetramitiformis
CGGGTTGGGAGCGTCGGTCTCGTTCACCTTGAGCCTCGGCTTCCTTCACCCCGGGCTGGGAGCGTCGGTCTCGTTGGCCTTGAGCCACGCTTTCCATCACCCCGGGCTGGGAGCGTCGGGCTCGTTGGCGACGAGCGTTGGAGCTCCGCCGCAAGGTTCTCGGGGTATAAATCGATGGTGAGGATGATGTAAGGGAGCTACGACGCTTTCCAGCCAGCCCTCGGCCTTTCATACGCAAGTGTCGCTCAGTCGACAACTGTTCACCGTGCCTCAAGATGCGCTCGGAGATGGTGGATCTGGCGGCGGTGATGTTAGCAGTGGTATACTGTAGAGCTTCCCCTTTAGAAATAATTGTGGCGTTGAGCAACATATACACCCCGCAATCGATGTGATTATCTTGTTGAGGGGCATCAATAGCAGTCCACCTAGACCATGTGATACCAGAGAGGCGCGCAGACCCGTGTGCGGTGAACTCCTCACGCATAAAGTTTTCCAGATTGCCGAAACAAGTATCATGGGGTTGGTGCACATTGCACATGGAATCGTACTTGGTAATACATCTGCTTGGGACGTCGACTACGAATAATGACCAGTGTCCCGGGTCTCCAGGATGATGGATAGGCACGACAAAAATATCGCAACACGTTATGTCATATCCTAATGCGCGTTCGGTATTCCAACCACGCACACCGTTGTCGAAGATGGCGTGCGGGTCTGACGCTATGGGCTCCTCATCGTAAGGTAGTGAAGCGTTGTAGGAGGCAGTACCAAACCTTCTACTTAACAGTCACTGTGAAACTACGTGTGGATAAGATATAGTGCAAGGTTCTATATTATGCTTTATATTTTATTTGATGCTAACCAAACTATGCTGGTTCTTCGGATATATGTCCAGACTCAATGAATATACTTGCATATAAGAATTGGGTATTAATTTGACTTTGCCATGCGGCTGTTTTTACTCTAGAAATCTCAACTGTTTCTTTGGCCTTGGCCATTACTTATTCACTCAGCTCTCTGAGGTAATCCTAGTCAGCATGGCCAAGTCTCATCAACCTATCATATGCTTGTACTACATTATCATGCAGTATGATGTGCCAATATTCTACATGACACATTATTACACAGTACAGTAGTACGGTGTACTCCCATATAAGGGGAGTCTCTTCCTCAACAGGGGTCTCGGGCGCTAATGCTGTAAGGCGCGTATGACACTACTGGCATGTATGACATTGCTGAGTCATCCGCGCATGACACTGTGTGTTGTCCTAGCACAACTCCCCCCCCCTTCAGGTGGGAAGCGTCCTCGCTTGTGCTTAGATGCACAGTCGTTAGGCTGATTCGGAGCCCATGGTGCCCCACTCGCTGTCGTCGGACATCACTGGTGGCGGCGTAGGGCTGTACTCCGGCATCAAGGTCACAGGCTCCTCGTCAGCTTCTTCCAGATTAGCGCAGACTCTTTCATCGTTGAGCTCTGTCTCATTTTCATCTCTCCAGAGCATCTCCGCTAGGTATTCACACACCGCTGCGATTGGCTCCACGGGTTGTTCCACCGGTAGAGAGCTGAATAATTGTTTAAGCAAGGCCGCGGGGATGCCATACACGTGCCATCCAGCTCCCATGCCTGGCCTAGGGTCGCCCGACTCTCTGCTGGTGGAGCCGCTCTGCGCCATCTTCTCGTGTCGCCCATAACGGCGTTTGAAGTCGCAGGGGTTTTCGGGGTCGCAAGACTTCAGGGTGGTGATAGGCGCGTTGGTCCAGAAGTGGGTGGGTTTCTTGTAGGGCATACCATATATACTTGCAATATGAAGCCATATGCGGAGGTGGCAACCCTTGCATGCATCGGCGAGTGTGTAACCCATGAGGAGCTCGGCCACGCGGGTTCTCGATGAAGTAGAAGCTCGGCTGGAGGTACTTGATGATCTCCAACATTCTCCGCACTTGCCTGTCAGCACCACGCAAGTTTCGTATCCCTACCGTTTTGGCTTGGCTGTACTCCGTGCATGGAGGGCTCGCCCAAATGACGTCAAAGTGCTTGGGCAAGAACTGCCGATAGTCCCAGTGCAGGATGTTTTCGCAGTGAGTGGGCTTCCATCGGTTCTGGATGTCCACCGAGACTACCTCACACCCAGGAAACTGCTTGCTGAATTGTCGTTCGACGGAGCCCGTGCCACAAAACAACACCAAGATCCGTATTGGGCGTCGAGACGGTTGTAGGCGTGCTGCTCCTCGACCAGGTCCTTGGGATGGCATGAAACTAGTGGGCGACACCGTCGCGAATGTGCCCACCTCGTCGTCGGCTCGTTCTTCCGGGATCCACGCCATTCCGTCCGCCTGTAACTCTTCAGGATCCGTCAACCATATCGCTCCTGCTGACTCCTCGCGTTTGCGAGTGACTCTGCTCTTTTCACGTTCTTGCCTCTTGGCCTCGACCTTCTCGAACTTCTGAAGAGCGCGGTTAGGTATCCCTTTTCGGCCAACTCCATCGAACTCGAGGTCCTCATGAGTTTTCCATTCATTCTCGGAGCGCGGCATACCTACCCATTTGACCATGTACTCCGTCCATGTCCGCCCGCTACGTCTCCTCGTGCGTGACCTCTCAATGCACTCCACCGCCATCTCCTTACGACCGCTTACGTCCACAGGGGGAGGCGGAATCTCCGCACTCCTGTCCGCGAACTTGTCCTGGCCCGACTCCACTGGGGTGAGTCTATCCACGGTGAAGACGTCGTGCACCTTCCACTGTGGTGGTAGCTTCAGGCGGTAAGCCGCGGGGGCCCCTCGGTCCTCGGGGGCGAGCTCCATCTGCCGATCGCTGTGGAAGGCCTCCAGTACCTCCATCGGGCCCAGGCGCTTCTTCAGCAACTTCTTGTGTAGGCCCCGATCCCCGGGCTGGGTGAGATGCGTGGCGTCCACCCACACCACGTCACCTATTGCGTACCGGCGAGCGCGATGGCGAGCGTCATACTGGGCCACTTGCTGCTGCTGAGCTACCAGCAACCTATCGCGAGCAGTCTGCAACTGCTGAACAAACTGCCGGGTGGTCTCGTGGGCCGTGCCTTTTTTCACGACGTCCCCTCTCCCCCCCTTGGCGCGGCCCCTACGAGAGGCCAATGCAGCTTCTACTATGAAGAAGTCGAGCTGCGACGCTGGGGCACGCCCATAGCAAAGCTCGAAGGGTGTGGATCCAGTAACCGCGGACCTGGAGTCGTTAATGGCGTACTCCACCGGGATGCACCATAAATCCCAGTCTGTCTGGTTTTGTAGGAGGCAGTACTAAACCTTCTACTTGACAGTGACTGTGAAACTACTTGTGGATCATATATAGTGCAAGGTTCTATATTATGCACTATATAAGACTAATCAAGCTATGTCGATTCTTAGGAACTATGTCCAGACTCAGTGCATATATTTGCAGTAAGAATTAGGTATTATATTGACTTTTTGCCATGCGGCTGTTTTACTCTAGAAATCTCAACTGTTTCGGCCTTGGCCATTACTTATTCACTCAGCTCTCTGAGGTAATCCTAGTCAGCATGGCCAAGTCTCATCAACCTATCATATGCTTGTACTACATTATCATGCAGTATGATGTGCCAGTATTCTACATGTCACATTATTACACAGTACAGTGGTACTGTGTACTCCCATATAAGGGGGGTCTCTTCCTCAACAGGGGTCTCGGGCGCTAATGCTGTAAGGCGCGTATGACACTTCTGGCATGTATGACATTGCTGAGTCATCCGCGCATGACACCGTGTGTTGTCCTAGCACAACTCCCCCCCCCTTCAGGTGGGAAGCGTCCTCGCTTGTGCTTAGATGCACAGTCGTTAGGCTGATTCGGAGCCCATGGTGTCCCACTCGCTGTCGTCGGACATCACTGGTGGCGGCGTAGGGCTGTACTCCGGCATCAAGGTCACCGGCTCCTCGTCAGCTTCTTCCGGATTAGCGCAGACTCTTTCATCGTTGAGATCTGTCTCATTTTCATCTCTCCAAAGCAGCTCCGCTAGGTATTCACACACTGCTGCGATTGCCCCCACGGGTTGTTCCACCGGTAGAGAGCTGAATAATTGTTTAAGCAAGGCTGCGGGGATGCCATACACGTGCCATCCAGCTCCCATGCCTGGTCTAGGGTCGCCCGCCACTCTGCTGGCGGAGCCGCTCTGCGCCATCTTCTCGTGCCGCCCATAACGGCGTTTGAAGTCGCAGGGGTTTTCGGGGTCGCAAGACTTCAGGGTGGTGATAGGCGCGTTGGTCCAGAAGTGGGTGGGTTTCTTGTATGGCATACCATACTTACAATACGTAGCCAGATGCGGAGGTGGCAACCCTTGCATGCATCGGCGAGTGTGTAACCCATGAGGAGCTCGGCCACGCGGGTTCTCGATGAAGTAGAAGCTCGGCTGGAGGTACTTGATGATCTCCAGCGTTCTCCGCACTTGCCTGTCAGCACCACGCAGGTTTCGTACCCCTACCATTTTGGCTTGGCTGTACTCCGTGCATGGAGGGCTCGCCCAAATGACGTCAAAGTGCTTGGGCGAGAACTGCCGATAGTCCCAGTGCAGGATGTTTTCGCAGTGAGTGGGCTTCCATCGGTTCTGGATGTCCACCGAGACTACCTCACACCCAGGAAACTGCTTGCTGAACTGTCGTTCGACGGAGCCTGTGCCACAAAACAGCACCAAGATCCGTATTGGGCGTCGAGACGGCTGTAGGCGTGCCGCTCCTCGACCAGGTCCTTGGGATGGCATGCAACTAGTGGACGACACCGTCGCGAATGTGCCCACCTCGTCGTCGGCTCGTTCTTCCGGGATCCACGCCATTCCGTCCGCCTGTAACTCTTCAGGATCCGTCAACCATATCGCTCCTGCTGACTCCTCGCGTTTGCGAGTTACTCTACTCTTTTCACGTTCTTGCCTCTTGGCCTCGACCTTCTCGAACTCCTGAAGAGCGCGGTTAGGTATCCCTTTTCGGCCAACTCCATCGAACTCGAGGTCCTCGCGAGTTTTCCATTCATTCTCGGAGCGCGGCATACCTACCCATTTGACCATGTACTCCGTCCATGTCCGCCCGCTACGTCTCCTCGTGCGTGACCTCTCAATGCACTCCACCGCCATCTCCTTACGACCGCTCACGTCCACAGGGGGAGGCGGAATCTCCGCACTCCTGTCCGCGAACTTGTCCTGGCCCGACTCCACTGGGGTGAGTCTATCCACGGTGAAGACGTCATGCACCTTCCACTGTGGTGGTAGCTTCAAGCGGTAAGCCGCTGGGGCCCCTCGGTCCTCGGGGGCAAGCTCCATCTGCCGGTCGCTGTGGAAGGCCTCCAGCACCTCCATCGGGCCCAGGCGCTTCTTCAGCAACTTCTTGTGTAGGCCCCGATCCCCGGGCTGGGTGAGATGCGTGGCGTCCACCCACACCATGTCACCTATTGCGTACCGGCGAGCGCGATGGCGAGCGTCATACTGGGCCACTTGCTGCTGCTGAGCTACCAGCAACCTATCGCGAGCAGTCTGCAACTGCTGAACAAACTGCCGGGCGGTCTCGTGGGCCGTGCCTTTCTTCACGACGTCCCCTCTCCCCCCTTGGCGCGGCCCCTACGAGAGGCCAACGCAGCTTCTACGAAGAAGTCGAGCTGCGACGCTGGGGCATGCCCATAGCAAAGCTCGAAGGGTGTGAATCCAGTAACCGCGGACCTGGAGTCGTTAATGGCGTACTTCACCGGGGTGCACCACAAATCCCAGTCTGTCTGGTTTGCGTCAACGTAGGCGCGCAACATGCGCTCCACCGTGTGGTTTGTGTGCTCCGCTTGACCGTCCCCTTGTGGATGGTACGGCGTAGTGGAGGCCACCTGCACCCCCATAAGGCGATGCAACTCCATATGAAAGGCGTCACGGAAGCGAGAGTCCCTGTCACAAACGATCTTCATAGGAGCACCGTGCAGTCGCCAAATATGGTCGAAGTACATTCGTGCCACTTGCTCAGCGGAACTGTCAGAGTACAGCATGGGGACCACGTGCACCATCTTGGACAACTTGTCCGTGAACGTGGCGAAGGCGTCGTAGCCCCGCTCCGTGCGCGGCAGACCTGTGACGAAGTCAATGCTCACCACCTGCCACAGCCTGACCGGGACTTGGAGGGGGTTCAGCTGGCCATCCGGATAGCTGTTCCTCGGGCGGGTCTGCTGGCATATCAAGCACGAGCGGGTCCAGTCGGTGACGTCTTTGTTCATGCGGGGCCACCAGAACCGCCGCACTATCCGAGCAAGAGTCTTATCTCGCCCGGTGTGTCCCGCCGCGGGAGACTCGTGCGCTTCACGCATGACTATCTCTCGAAGGGGAGAGTCGGACGACAACACCAGCTGGTAGCGTCCCTCCGCGACGCGCCAGATCATGTCGTCAACCATACGGAAGGTGTCCGTGCGCTGGTGCGGGGCGGCTAAAAGCTCCTCCTTTAACATCGTGAGGTAAGGGCTACGTTCGTACTCCGCGCGTAGTGCTTTCACGAACTGGCATGCCTTCAGTGGTCCTTTGGTTGCGCGTGCCTTGGCCGCGGGCCCTGACGTGACCATAGGCTCGCTTGCACCTTGAGCGGCAGGTGCACGGGCACTCTTCGCTCGAGGCCGAGTCCGGCTGGCCGCTGGCGCCCACACCAGCAGCACGGGCCACCGCAGCGCTGGTCGGCCTCCATCTGGTGACTCAAACAAGCATGTAGGGTGACCCTTGGCATCCTTGAGGTCGAACACCTTGACCACGTGCAGGCCGTACTTGGGCTGGATAAGGGTGCGCCAGGACGCGTCATAGTCCGGCAGTAGGAACATCGCCGACGTGTTCTCTGGGTCGGCGCGCCACTCGGCCATGAAGTGGCGTAGGATCCTCTCAATGAGGTTGCTATCCTTGGTGTAGGGGGGTTGCACCAGACGTGCTTTCCCCGCCATTGCTGCTTGAGGCACTCCGTCCAATAGGTGTCCACTTGGCGGTTGACGCCCATGGAGTCACAACACGCGTCCACGTCGCACGGGCCGTACTGCGCTGAGATCTCTTCGAACTTCTCCTTTACCAGTTTCCAGTCCTGCCGGTCTACCACGTTATCGTAGTGGGAGCTTGACGCGGGAGGGGAACTTTGTTTGCTGGGAGGGGAAGGACTAAGGGGAGTTGAGGGGGCTGGAGAGGGGGCTTGCTCCGGTTGCGAGCGAGAGCGAGTAGTGACGCCCGCAAGGGTGGCTTCATGCAAGGCGCGCTCCGCGGTGTGCAACGTCTCAGCTGCGTCTTCCCACAGGTCGGGGGTTTCCACCCAGGTGAGCCCATTCAGATGAGTGAGCTCCCCAACGACCAACGGAGGGCTGACCGGAGGTACAGACTCGTCTTCAGAGTCGGAGTAATCAAACGTGGAGTCGAGCACCGAGATGGGGTCTTCAAGGATCTTGACTTTAGCGGGCTCCTCTGACGGCTCTTCGTCGGTGTCGTCCTCGTCGATTGCACCGAATACTGAGGTGGGATCGGCGGGGGTTGAGCTCTCAGCCGGCTCCCTTGGCCCACTCTGACGAGGCTCGTCTGTATCCCGGTCGACCACGCCCTTCTCCTTGAGCCCCTCCCTGGCGGATGACTGCTTGTAGTCTGGTCGTCTGGATTGGGCGTCCGGAACTACTAGGCATCGGCCAGGTACGTGCTCCATTTGGTGCACGCCCACTTCCATCACCCGGTCCTCATACCAGCGTGCCTGGCGTCGACTCAGCTCCCGAGCCGGTGCGAAGAGCCACTGCAAGGGTTTGTAGTCACCCATGAGTTTGAAGTCGGTGAATATAAGGCAATGCCTCCACGTCACTGTGGTGCAGTGGTGGATGGCGCACAACTCCCGCTCCCCAGCGTGGTAGTTCTGCTCGGCCGAGGAGAATTGCCTGCTCTCGAAGGCCAACGGCTGAAGACCTCGTCCCAGGTCTTGCATCAGCACGCCTCCTAGTGCGACCGCACTCACGTCGGTCTGCACGCAAAATGGGCGAGACCCATCGGCTGCTGAGCGCTGGTCCGGTAGGGCGAGGATTGGTGCTGAAATCAATGCTGACTTCAATCGTTGGAAGGCTTCTTTCTCCTCCTTGCCCCAAGTCCATGGCACTCCCATCTTCGTGAGGCGAGTGAGAGGGTGGGCAATGTGAGCGAAGGACTGGATGTACCGCCGGTTAAAGCCACACATTCCAAGGAATTGGCGCACGTGGGTGACAGTCTCGAGCTCCGGCCAGTCGCGAACTGAGGCAACTTTGTCGCGTTGGGGACGACAACCTTCCTTACTGCACACATGGCCAAGGAAGCGTACTGCTCGCATGCACAGCTTCAACTTGCTTCGCTTGAGGTATACTTTGTGCTGGCGACAGGCAGCTAATACAGCTCGTACATGGCCGACATGCTGCTCAGGTGTGTCACTGAAAATCATGATGTCGTCCACGAACACTCTGCAGAAGGGTAGGTGTCCGAGGTACTGCGTCATCATTCTTTGCCACGTGCTCGGTGAGTTGCTCAGTCCCATAGGCATGACCAGCCACTCGTAAGCTCCGAAGTGGGTGGTCATGGCTGTCTTCTCGATGTCCTCCTGTTCCATGGGAACTTGCCAGAATCCCCACAAGGCGTCTGCGGTGGAGAAGACGGTTGCTCCTTGTAGGTCATCGAGGAGGGTTTGTACGTCAGGAAGAGGGTACTTGTCCTTGGCCGTGATCTCATTTATCGACCTGTAGTCGATAACCAAGCGCAACTCCTTAGGGTTGCTCGGCTTCGGCACCATAAGTACCGGACAACCCCAGGGAGACGCCGATGGACGGATGTACCCCTTGGCCCACAGCTCGTCAAGTTGTGCACGAAGTTGCCGAAGCTCCTCTTGCGACAACTTGTAGTTACGCCGATGTAGCGGCTGTCCACTCCAGTCGGATCGCAAGCGAATGTTGTTCTTGTAGTCGCGGCTTTGGACGGAGTCAGGCAGCTCCGTACATATGACGTCCTTGAACTCCTCCTCAAGGTGCGCAGCTGTTGCCATATCTCCGGGGACACTGTCTCGTCAATCTCGTCCGGCTCCTCCGCTTCCATGGCGTGGGGCTTGGGCGGCGGTGACGGTGATTCCTCGGCCACTGGAGCGGCCTGCTCTTGAGATAAACCTTCAGTATGGGGCTTCTCGTCGCTCCAGCGCACACGCTTGCGTCGCGGCCGACGTTCGCGGAGTAAGCGCCTTCCCTGCTCCAGCGCGGCTGCGGCTTCGGCATGCCAGGTGGGTGGTTTCCCTTGCGCGTGGTCGTCGATTGCCTAGGCACGTACGTGCTCAGGTAATAAAGCAAATGCTCCCAAAGCTTCCCGCTTGCTCTGGAAGAACCCCAGATGTAGGTTGTTGGATGGCGCATTGTCCGCCGGGGGGCCAACAGCACCCTCCAGCGCGACCACGTCAAAGTTTTGTGGGCGGGTGGGCTCCACTGTTGCGTACACCTTATCCAAGTGGTCCTCGTCACTGGTGCCTGGGCTGGGCCGCACAGATTCCCGGAGGAGTAGAGCGTCCTCGGCTTCGGAGTCAGTGTCTGACGCGGTCATCAGCGCAGGCGCGTCCGTCTCACCCAGATCCGCTTGGGAGGAGTCCATGGCGCCCGCGACTTGGGCGTCTTGCTGCTCAGAGCTAGACGTGGCGCGACGCTCGGACGAAGCGTCCATGGGCTTGGCGTTGGTCTCGGCGTCGGTCTCTTCGTTACAGGCGACCGCCCCGAAGGTGCCGTCGGGTGCTAGGTACACCACGAAGGCACACTCATCCTTAGATTGGAGGGCTCGAAGGTCCTTGCGTACCCTTTTGGGGTCCAACAAGACTCCTTGTACCGGCGCCATGGCCTTATCCTTGGGTCTTGAGGGGTCTGGCGTTCCCGGAGAGCAGCCTGTAATGACCACTCTCTTGCTTCCAGAACCAAACCGGATGGAACCCCATCGGGAGTAATCCAAGGTGACTGGGGAGTGGGAGGCCAAGGTCCTCCAAGGATAATATCCACGCAAAGATCAATGGGCATCACTCTGAGCTCCAATTGCTTGACGTACAACCCCTTGGTGGTCTCTGCTTGCAGTCGAGGACGGACGCACGTGTTGACATCGTACGACGCGCCGTCGGCTACTCGCACTCGCATAGGGTTTTCGTGAGGTCGAGGCGTCAGGGAGGGAATGCTGCGTACAGTCTTGTCCGAGATAATGTTGGTGGAGCACCCACTGTCCACCAGCACCTTTACGCGACGTCCGTTCACGTACGCCCAGAACAACAACAAGGTGGGGGCCTTGGAATTGTTGATCTGTCGAGGTGGCGCTCGCGATGTTGATACAGCCGCCAAGCGATCACTCCAACCAGGGCTCATGTCCCCACTGTCGATGATGCTGTTGAGCTGGCATACGATGGGGTCGTCCTTGGCATGAGGGTCGCCTAGGTCAGGAGGGTCGTCCATGTCAGAGTCCCATGGTAACTCGTAGGTGCCTGCATCGGCTAAGAGCCCTTGAGCGGTGGCTGTCTGCACCAGGTCCCTGGGTGGGTAATCAGGTGGGTACAAGGCCACTTGGATGACCTTGTCCTTCGCTGCTCGCGCCATATCATTCGTCGCCAAGTCACTTGCGTACTGGAGGAGTCCGTCTTCTACTTCCTCTTGCGCTTGTTCCTTGGCTAAGATGTGCAGTAGCTCTTCGTCCATAGGAGAGTCCCGCTCCAAATATGGGAGGCCACTGGCATAGTCCCGCTTAAGCTTCTCTCGTTGGCGAACCTTCTCCAGCCCACTGAGCCACCTCCTCCTTGGTGCTCCTTCAGCTCGAGCTGCATGGGTCGGTGACAGCCATGGTCGGGGACGGTCACTCCGTGTGGTTGAGGTTCCCTCGACAGTCGTGCTGTCGTTAGGTGAGGGCGTACGAGGTCGACGCCCAAGCTGGATGTCTTGACGTCGTCGTCGGTATTCTTGCAGCCTTTTAAGTTTGTTAAGGGCTGCGGGTAAGGGTGATCGAGCTCGAGCTTCTCGCTTGTTGGCGGTAACCGCGCTGTGCGTTGGTGACCGCGTGGGTCCTCGGCTGCTGCGTCGATGCCCGGCTCTCCAAACCGGTGGGCTCGTGCTCCGCGGAGGTGTACGGGGCGGTGCAAGGTCCGTTTCCAGAGCCTTGATGGAGGACCTCAAGCCCCGTGTGCCCACCTTGGAGCGTAAAGCGCTCGTCCCTTGCCCTCGGACAGCTCGAAATTGCCAACCTTGCAATGGTTGGCCCGTTGGCTCCAAGTGCACGCGGTAGCTCTCGGTCACCTTCAGGGTACGTCGGTGCCGTTTCTCAACGTGCTGGGAGTCGTCTGAGAGGTCCTCGCTCGTACACACTGGAGACTTGGCTTCCTTGCGAAGACGAGCTTCGACCACTTGACGCTCCGGCGCGGGAGGAGGGCTGGTCATCGCCCGCGAGGGTAGCATGTTGAGCTCATCGGAGTCTAGGTATCCTGTGCAAGGGGCACTCCGCCTTTGACGTCGACGGGCTCTTCTCCACTTCTCCCGCAACTGTTGCTCCGAGAGGTAGGAGGGGGGCTCATCGCGGGGATGTGGGGTTCCACAGCCCGAGCTCATTAGGACTTGGAGGGTACTCCGAGCTCGAGGGAGTCCTCCGCGGCAAAATCCATTAGTTCCTTTGGCAACACCGCGTTGAGCACGTCGCAGTATTCATCCGTTTCCACTTCGTGCATGATCATGTCCAAGGTTTCAGCCAGAAGTGCTTTGGCCCACTCCTTCTTACGAAGAGCAGCCTGTGGGCACTCTCGAGCATAGTGCTCTTTGCTTTGGCACAACCTGCAACCAGTGTACTCCGGGGAGCCCAGACGTTGCCCAGTAGGAGTTGCACCCGCGCGACGATCTTCGGCTAGAGCTAGTAGCTCCTCCGAGACCTCCACCGCTGCCAGTAGCTGCACCGGCGCTCTCCTACTCGTCGCGTTGTTCAAATGCAACTCCGCCTCAATGGCGTATTCCAGCGCTAGGCGTCGACTGGCTGGAAGGGCGCGGTCGAGGAGGATCAAGGGGGTCCCCTTCCGCTCTGCAATCTCGAACGCCTCCTTCCGTACCTCCGCGGATAAGCCCGAGAGGAAGACGTCCAGGAGGTCGGATTCCGGAACCGGTGTGGTGAGCTCGTGTGTCGCCAACATGGTCACTACGCGATGGGCTAGATGCAGTCCATCCCAAAACTCGCGCACTTTGCGCGGTGTCGCCATGCGTCCTTGAGTTTGGCGTACTCGGCGTAGGAACGAGCCCAAGGTGGCCATTTCACTCTTCAGCGGCACGATCAGCTTCGCCAGCGGCACAATGACCTTCTCAAGGTTCAACGACTTGTCCGCCTCGGCATCCAGGAGAACCCCTCGCAGCTCCGTTCCTTCGGAGCTAGGCGTAGGGAAGCAATGCTGGGTGATCTCCTTCAACAAAATATGCACCGAGAGAATCGGCTCTCCGAGCTCGAACGCTCCGTTGGGCACGTTGCACGGGGTGTTCATCGCGAGGAGCACCACTGGAAGGGCTAAGCACCTGTCGAACTCGTCCACGAACCGCAGCAGCGGGCCGAAGGGGTTCGTGGACCCCTCCAACGGTGCTGAGTACAAGGACATGATGTCCTTCGCGGCTTTGAGGGCATATGAGTGCCTCGTGTACTCTTCCCTTTGCTGCCTGCCATCATTGTACGAGGACCTCCTACTCGAACCGAAGCTATAGGACGTCTCATCGTCGGGCGGATCGTCACCGCCTCCGCCCCCGCCATGGCCGCGACGTCCATCTCCAAGATTCCGCGAGGGGTCGCTAGGCGCGTCAGAAGTGGGGTCGCCAGGCGGCTCATTCCCCCCCTCTTGATGGCCACCGGGTCCTCCCGGGTCGTCACCATCGTCATCACCATCGCCTCCATCGTCGTCGCCTCCGCCGCCCCCACTGGTCCCACCAATTGCTGAGGATGGCCTCGGGGTCACTGAAGGGAAGCGGTCAAAGGCTCCCGGCCAAACCCCGCGCGTGCAATATATACACAACGGCAGGAATTGAGTGGTTTCCGACAAGTCTAAAAGAGCTGTAAGCCCGCAATTCCATATGGCTACAGGGGGCTGCGGGCTACGAGCGCATCTCGAGCACGGAACGTTGGACGTGCTGGACGCGACTTCGTCGTACACGCAACGAACGATCGCCGTTCCCGCCAGAGGTGGTGAAGGAAGTTGAGAGGCTGGGGCTTCGGAGACCGGCGGTCCACACCCAGACGCTAGGTCATGGTCTCGGTACCTTCTTGCTACGTCACAGAACATGCGCTCCGCTTCCATCTTGCCCACGTGGCCAGGTAAGTGCTCCTCCACGTGCGCACGGATAGCGGTAACGGCTGGCACACTAATGGACCTCCAATCCATTTTGGCTAGGCGGTCATGCACACTCGTGGGGGAAGATGCACGCTTGGAGGCGTCCTCCTCGAACGTCACGCCTTTGTGGCCCCGTACGTCAACAGTCGTGGCTGACGGGGGCACCATCAGAGCCTCGTGTTCAGCATTTTGAGCGTCACTTGTGACGGTCGCATAGCTCGCGGGGGTATTAGGTGGTTGTTCTGGCCGTGAGTGCGCTCGTCCGTCAGCGGCTTCAAGTGCGGCCTGCACCACTATCTTGCTCTCCGCCACTTGTTGCTCCAGCAGTCGTTGCTCTCGAGCTGCTTGGTCAAGTTGCTGGCGTTGCTCTTCCGCGGCGCGCTGCATTTCTCGAAGTTGTTGGTGATGACGTGCAGCTTCCTCCGCCTGCGATGCTACAGCTTGCTCATGCTGATGCGAGACAACGTCCGCGGCATGCTGCATGCGCGCTATCTGCTCCTCAGCAGATTCGAGAGCGGCCTGTCGCGCTTCTTGGCACACCTTGGTGCGGAGCTCCTGCTGCATCCGGGTTGCTTCCTCCACGGCATTGTGCATGTCCATGCGCAACGCTGTGAGCTGCGCTTGGTGCGCAGTGGCCGCATCTAACGCGACTCGTTCGGACTCCTCTTGCAGCTCTCGTAGTTGCCGCTCGTGTCGCGTGACTTGAGCTTGGCGCCGCCGTTGGCGTCCACCCTTTTGCCGAGAGCTCCTTGATGAAGAGGTGTGCGAGGCGTCAGAGGAGAGCGCTTCAGTAGAAGATGTTTGACACGATGAAAGTGTGGACTTCTCCTCACTGGACGTAGAGGTGGAGTCGTACATCAGTTTACCTTCGTCACTGCGACGTCGAGCCTTGGCGAGCTTGCGCTTGGCCAACTTCTGCCGCTTCCGCTCCTGCTTCGCCACCTCCTTCTCGTGGGCTAACTCCGTCAAAGCCTGGACACGTACAGCACGTTCTCGTTGTGTGGGTCGTGGGGCGGATGAAGCTTTTGATCGAGGTGGTTGTGGGGCGGAGTCAGCGGAATGAACGTCTTCCTCATCGATCGTGGAGTCATCTTCAGACGACAAGACGCCATAGGGGTTGCGGCTAGGTACAGATTGTACGCCATGCTGTTGAACACTTGCTCCCAAGGTGGTTGTACGCCTTAGAGTCTTTATCACCGCCTCGACGCTCACTCCCAACCGCACCAGCCTTGCAGGCCGGTTGGCTGGGATGGTCGTGACGAGTGGTCGTGCAGAGTGGAGGTGATGATAATGGTGGCTTGCTGAGGTAACATGCGACAGAAGGAGTCCACGAGATGGGATCACGCGTTGCTCTCCACTCTTCGTTCTCAGCTGCACCTCCCATGTGATTGCAGCAATGGAGTCTTCTTGGCCACACAGGCGGCGAAGATGTCTACGCAAGGTCGCCCATTGCTTCGGGGTCACGTCAGGCGTGTCCGTCAGAGCTGACCACTCGTGGAGGACTTCGCGCTTCACATGTTGTTCACGCTGGACCGCAAAGGTGGTGCACTTGGAAGCGAAGTCCACGGTAGCCTTCCACGCTTTCATACACTTTCTCACGTAGAACTCGGAACGGGCGATGTTGCACGCCGTGATTTCGAGAGTGATCTCTTTTACACGACGCTGTTCTTCTCGCCATGCACTCAAGAGCCGGGACACCAATCGTGAACTTGCGTGTCCAGCAAAAGCTTGCTTTTTGCGTTGGACCTGATTCTTGCGGTGAGCTCGCTCGTGCCATGCTGTTAGGGAAACACGCATGCGTGCGAGACGGGCACGTAGGTGCCATGTCGTAAGTGCAGATGAAACACGCCCGCTGAGCACTCGTGCTGTCCAAGTACTCCACCAATTACGCAATGCACATACCGCTAGAATATCCACTGCTACAGCTTGGCGTGCCAGCTTGACGCTCCACTCGTTCACGCTTGACAAACCGCGCTCGCCACTTGGAGGTGCACTTTCACGCCTAGGCGTAAATATGTTGCTCTCATGGGTCAGGTTTCCAACGTGATGCTCTGGTGCTAGAGGCAAATGGTCAACTACAGCTTCGCTATGAGGAGATGATCTCAAATTATGAGCGGTGGCTATAGCGACCGTGTTGAGCTCCTCGAGAGCTGGTTGGCTACGTTGTAGACCCGAGGCACCTGCACCCCCCGCACGCTGCTGGGGTGTAGAGTAGCACCCAGACATACGTACAGCGGCAGATACCAGCCCAGGAGAGTCACGCGAGCCGTCGGGGAAATTCGTGGGCGTGGCAGGCAGCGATGCTTGGGTGCGACGTTCCTCTTGAGATAGAGGCGCGCTCGCCAAAAGCGCGTATTCGCCCTCCAGAGAGCGTTGTACTGCTCCCCCCCTCTGCTGCCCCGCCGCGCCCCGGCCGGCGCCTCCCACTCCGGGACAAAGTACGGGGTGGGCCCCAAAGCCCCAAGCCCATCCCGGAGCTGAAACACCCGGGCCGAGCCAGAGAGCCCGGAGGGCCCAGAAGCAACTCCCGCCACCCCCGAGCGCCGCTGAGGCGGAACATACAGCGAAGAAGCCCGCCGCGAAGAGGACATTGAAAAAGTTGTCAAGTTGGTGGAGAAACGCAGCAATCTGATTCTGAAAAATCTGCCAGCGCTTCCGCCGTACAGGCGTATAGTGTTAACTCCTATGCTGTAATCTCCGTAGTAAACTACGGAAATTGATTATCGATTTACACCCCAATAAACGCATATTTAGACCCCTTAGACACCCCCTGTCAAGGCATTCGATAGCTCAAATTGTAGCTAATGATGCCAAGAAGAACTTGGTTGCAAGCACGAACACGCATGCCTTGATATGCATCTTACAAAGTGACGGTGTAGCCGACCATGCTGTAGAAATGCCAAATGCCATAACAGCATAGGAGTTAAGAGCGACGACGCAGAAGCTAAGCCCAACAGCAAATAAACAACTGCCGCTACCAAATCCCAACCAAAGCTTCCAGCGAACTTGAAGAGGTAAGACGAAAGCAAATTGAGCAGAATTGGTCGACGATCGGCCCACGGAAGTCAAGGCAACGCTGTAGCGCGATACCACTTAGGGTTAGCCACTGCTAAGAACACTGGAGCGCGTTAAGGGCAACGCAAGTAAGCCGCATCTGCCAATTCAAAGAACATCTTCGAATTCCTCAGCATAAATTTGTGCAATCCCGCGCAGCTGCAAAGACACGTGACGAAGAACACGCACGCCAGCGGAATAGCGCCAATCCGAAGCTACATCACGCCAATTCCGAGCCTTTTGAACTTTGCGCACACATCCCAATCGCAGAGCAGAGAGTAGACGAAGATTCCGCGGAAAACACTGACCAATTGGCACAATTCCCGAGAAGAATTAACGGCGCAAAATTGCCAGCGAGCAAGAAAAACGACGAGTCGTTGACCAGCGCGTCAGAGCGCGAACTCAAGGGCCAGAGCCAGAAGTAGAATTTCGACCATTCTCAAACCCGAATTTAAGCAGCACCCGCAAAAATTGCCATAATTTGTAAAGGTAATTTGAAAGTCCCAGGCGCAGAGCGAACGCAAGACGAAAGATAGCACTGGGCTACTTTATTTGTGGCACACTGTGCCACAGTAGGAGCCCTCCCATGGCGAGCCGAAATTTTCCATCACAGACCACAGCGCGAAGAAAGTATATGCTGCATTGGACAATTCTAAGAACTTTTGTTGCTGAGGAACAAACGCCACAACGAACATCCAAGCGAAGAACTGCGTGCGCACTAGGCACTCACAGCAGATAAGACTGCGAAGCACGCGCAGCTGCACGAAGAAACCATTATGAAGCAATCCGCGAAGAAAGATTACGTCTCACAAGTAACTTGAAGAAGAATCCTGACAGCGCCACAAGTCATCTCGCTGAAGGAAGCCGCAAACAACGTTACTGGCCAGTGCTGTGACTCAAAGCTATGCAACGCGCCAGTAACTCGAGAGCCCAAATTCCATCCGAAAAACTGAGGCACACGTAAATTCGACGGAAAAGTTACAATCTCAAAGTAGAAAAAGTTTGTGGAAGCGGTGGTGGTGGTGGTGGTGCGTAGCACACTGATACCATTTTGTAGGAGGCAGTACTAAACCTTCTACTTGACAGTGACTGTGAAACTACTTGTGGATCATATATAGTGCAAGGTTCTATATTATGCACTATATAAGACTAATCAAGCTATGTCGATTCTTAGGAACTATGTCCAGACTCAGTGCATATATTTGCAGTAAGAATTAGGTATTATATCGACTTTTTGCCATGCGGCTGTTTTACTCTAGAAATCTCAACTGTTTCTTTGGCCTTGGCCATTACTTATTCACTCAGCTCTCTGAGGTAATCCTAGTCAGCATGGCCAAGTCTCATCAAC
The DNA here is from genome assembly GCA_001247695.2 of Cymbomonas tetramitiformis. NCBI lineage: Eukaryota > Viridiplantae > Chlorophyta > Pyramimonadophyceae > Pyramimonadales > Pyramimonadaceae > Cymbomonas > Cymbomonas tetramitiformis. The sequence goes on from LGRX02016478.1 coordinate 17,732, forward strand.
CTATCATATGCTTGCACTACATTATCATGCAGTATGATGTGCCAGTATTCTACATGTCACATTATTACACAGTACAGTGGTACTGTGTACTCCCATATAAGGGGGGTCTCTTCCTCAACAGGGGTCTCGGGCGCTAATGCTGTAAGGCGCGTATGACACTTCTGGCATGTATGACATTGCTGAGTCATCCGCGCATGACACCGTGTGTTGTCCTAGCACAGGTTTGCGTCAACGTAGGCGCGCAACATGCGCTCCACCGTGTGGTTTGTGTGCTCCGCTTGGCCGTCCCCTTGTGGATGGTACGGCGTAGTGGAGGCCACCTGCACCCCCATAAGGCGATGCAACTCCATATGAAAGGCGTCACGGAAGCGAGAGTCCCTGTCACAAATGATCTTCATAGGAGCACCGTGCAGTCGCCAAACATGGTCGAAGTACATTCGTGCCACTTGCTCAGCGGAACTGTCAGAGTACAGCATGGGGACCACGTGCACCATCTTGGACAACTTGTCCGTGAACGTGGCGAAGGCGTCGTAGCCCCGCTCCGTGCGCGGCAGACCTGTGACAAAGTCAATGCTCACCACCTGCCACAGCCTGACCGGGACCTGGAGGGGGTTCAGCTGGCCATCCGGATAGCTGTTCCTCGGGCGGGTCTGCTGGCATATCAAGCACGAGCGGGCCCAGTCGGTGACGTCCTTGTTCATGCGAGGCCACCAGAACCGCCGCACTATCCGAGCAAGAGTCTTATCTCGCCCGGTGTGTCCCGCCGCGGGAGACTCGTGCGCTTCACGCATGACTATCTCTCGAAGGGGAGAGTCGGACGACAACACCAGCTGGTAGCGTCCCTCCGCGATGCGCCAGATCATGTCGTCAACCATACGGAAGGTGTCCGTCCTCTGGTGCGGGGCGGCTAAAAGCTCTTCCTTTAACATCGTGAGGTAAGGGCTACGCTCGTACTCCGCGCGTCGTGCTTTCACGAACTGGCATGCCTTCAGTGGTCCTTTGGCTGCGCGCGCCTTGGCCGCTGGCCCCGTCGTAACCATAGGCTCGCTTGCACCTTGAGCTGCAGGCGCACGGGCACTCTTCGCTCGAGGCCGGGTCCGGCTGGCCGCTGGCGCCCACACCAGCAGCACGGGCCACCGCAGCGCTGGTCGGCCTCCATCTGGTGACTCAAACAAGCATGTAGGGTGACCCTTGGCATCCTTGAGGTCGAACACCTTGACCACGTGCAGGCCGTACTTGGGCTGGATAAGGGTGCGCCAGGACGCGTCATAGTCCGGCAGTAGGAACATCGCCGACGTGTTCTCTGGGTCGGCGCGCCACTCGGCCATGAAGTGGCGTAGGATCCTCTCAATGAGGTTGCTATCCTTGGTGTAAGGGGGGTTGCACCAGACGTGCTTCCCCCGCCATTGCTGCTTGAGGCACTCCGTCCAATAGGTGTCCACTTGGCGGTTGACGCCCATGGAGTCACAACACGCGTCCACGTCGAACGGGCCGTACTGCGCTGAGATTTCTTCGAACTTCTCCTTTACCAGTTTCCAGTCCTGCCGGTCTACCACGTTATCGTAGTGGGAGCTTGACGCGGGAGGGGAACTTTGTTTGCTGGGAGGGGAAGGACTAAGGGGAGTTGAGGGGGTTGGAGAGGGGGCTTGCTCCGGTTGCGAGCGAGAGCGAGTAGTGACGCCAGCAAGGGTGGCTTCATGCAAGGCGCGCTCCGCGGTGTGCAACGTCTCAGCTGCGTCTTCCCACAGGTCGGGAGTTTCCAACCAGGTGAGCCCATTCAGATAAGTGAGCTCCTCAACGACCAACGGAGGGCTGACCGGAGGTACAGACTCGTCTTCAGAGTCGGAGTAATCAAACGTGGTGTCGAGCACCGAGATGGGGTCTTCAAGGATCTTGACTTTAGCGGGCTCCTCGGACGGCTCTTCGTCGGTGTCGTCCTCGTCGATTGCACCGAATACTGAGGTGGGATCGGCGGGGGTCGAGCTCTCAGCCGGCTCCCTTGGCACACTCTGACGAGGCTCGTCTGTATCCCGGTCGACCACGCCCTTCTCCTTGAGCCCCTCCCTGGCAGATGACTGCTTGTAGTCTGGTCGTCTGGATTGGGC
>LGRX02016479.1:0-11284 GCA_001247695.2 Cymbomonas tetramitiformis
GGCTCTGCGGACTCGAAACAGGTGGAACGCCGTGTCGATTGTGGCCTCCCTTTTTTGTGTACCACTCATCGTGTCACGCCTGAGGGTCCTGCAGGCTCAAAGCAGGTGGAACCGTTGGAACCTCTTTTTTCTTGTACCACGCATCTTTTTTCTTGTACCACGCATCGTGTCACGCATGAGGGCTCTGTGGACTCAAAGCAGGTGGAACCGTTGAGAATGAGGCACCTCTCTTTTATGTACCACTCATCGTGTCACGCATGAGGGTCCTGCAGGCTCAAAGCAGGTGGAACCGTTGAGAATGAGGCACCTCTCTTTTTTGTACCACGCATCGTGTCACGCTTGAGGCCTCTGTGGACTCAAAGCAGGTGGAACGCCGTGTCGATTGTGGCCTCGTCGCGTGGAACCATCGCGATTGAACTGCTGGGTAATAGTTAGGCGAACTGGGCCGGATTCCCTTTAGGTAAAATCCTACCCCACTTAGAGTGGTGGTTTATTTTCTTTTTATCATACTGTTTTGTTTTAATGTATAGACTTATTTTAGAATTATTTTAAGAGAATTATTTTATTTAGCATAGGTATCAAATATTACACCTCCTTTGTGGCGTTGCAAAAACGAACTCCCTTGGCCACACATTGGTGACTGCGCCATTGAAGGAACCATTGTGGTCACGCTTTCTACTCTTGTAGAAGAAGGCGCCTGCACCCTTGGTCTGTGGGTTTGTTGGAGCGCCCTTGATCCGCGAGCAACAAGGTATTGGCCTTGTTGTAATGTATGGCATCTTGGGTTTGAGTAGGTCTGACACTCTTGTGTCTGTGACCACTTGTCTCCCGTCGCGCCACAAAGAGGTGTTGTAATATTTCGTTGCAAAAATAATTTTCCACATATGTGCTCCCGTGTTTTAGATCTTTTAGGATATGTGTGATTACTATGAAAGTATGGTATGGTATCGCGCACTTTCTGGTCTTACATAAGATCAAGATAAGCATGTTATTTTTCACTATGTTCTTTGAGGTTTTGGAACCAAGCTATTCTCACACTGCATGGGGTGTTGGGTATGGTAAGGCGGAAACTTCAAAGGAGCGGGAATGTGAAGAACGAACGTGCATTAAGGTAATTGTATTCACTCTCATAACCTCACAACCCACACTACAGACCACTCACTAAAAATTCATTACTCACTCTATTACGCATTCACTCAACTCAGCTCAGCCGTTATCTTAGCTCAGCACTTAGCGCCAAACTCAGCGCCAACGCGTTTGAGTTGAGAGCTTAGCTTTTGAGCTCATATCAGCTAAGCGTGTCAGTTTTGCTCACGTCAGCGTGTCACCTAAGCTCATCTCAGTCGAGTATGAAATAAATGAGAACTCGTGCACGAAGTCACAAGCTGTGGTAAGTACTTATTTACCCTTTGTTGTTTTTTGCGCATAAGTTCTTTTCAACTGTTACTCACTGTGGCACTATCGCATGTGCAGACAGAGGTGCCAAACACCTTCAGCAAGGAGTATTCAAGATTGTTTACCCAAGTTAAAAGATGGAATACGACACAATCGCGTGTGAAGCTTGCGCAACCAACCAAGTGGCTTGCAGCTTTGACAAAAATACCCCAACACCAAAACGCTATAGGAGTGGGAAGTATAGATGAGAAAGAAGAAGAGTATAATAGCCAGTGATACCATCTTAGTGGAGACCGTATGAACATATGCAAATGAAGTAGCGTGTGTACTCAAAGGTGTATCTATTTATGTGGATTTGTTGATTTTTTTCTTTTTGAATTTGCCTCCGGCTTTCTAGCCTTGTGAAAGTCTACCTTTTTTTTAATGTGCGGTTCATGGTACTTGCCTTGAATGCTTGAACCGACCCTTGGACTTATCATGAGTGTCCCCCCATCGATTCAGGATCGTTCCAGTACTTGGAGCGTTCCAGGATCGTTCCTGTACCTGGAGCGTTCCAAGATCGTTCCCGTACCTGGAGCGTTCCAGGATCGTTCCCGTACCTGGAGCGTTCCAGGATCGTTCCCGTACCTGGAGCGTTCCAGGATCGTTCCCGTACCCGGGGCGTTCCAGGATCGATCCCGTAAGAAACTTCCCTCCCGGGATCGATCCCGTTCCGGATCACGAAAAGAACGATCCCGGATCGCCTCGCCATTTTCCAGATGTCAGGCTGATTTACCCTCGGGGTGCTCTCAACACTGGTACCTGTGCAGTACCCTGAGAGTTTCCCTGAGGAGCTGGAGCTGAAGCTGGAACTGGAGCTGGAGCTGCAACTGCTGCATTGATGCTCTGCTGATTCTTTAGCTCCTTAACCAGGGTGTTGATTGTTTTGACGAGTTTGCCAGACTCGTTCTTAGCACCCTGATTACTCTGTTGCTGCTGTCTTCTGAAAGGATTCTGAGCTGGAGGATTGCCTTGTATGGCTTTTCCTTCTGGTGTCCTGGTGGAGAAACAATCCTTTGTGGCGTGATTGGTACGACCACAACGTTGGCAAGGCTGAGGAGGATTTGCTGCTGCTCCTTTCCCTTTCCCTTTGCCTTTGCCTTTTTCACTTTTCCCTTTGTTCCTTTGGGAATTCTGATTGGCATTTGGATTTTGATTGCCATTCTGATTCTGATTCCAGTTCCTATTGGATCTGTCATATGGCTTTCTGCCACGCCCTTTGTCCTTATCCTTTCTGACTGGGCCTCTTGATGATTGTTCCTTACTTCCTTTTGCCCCCGATAATGTAGGGTCTCTGACTGCTTCGAATGAACAACGCAATTCAAGTCGAGCAGGATCTGTGTGGTTTGTGACCACGACAGATTATTCCTTTTGTCTTCTGTAAGGATTCTCAGATGGAACTGTTTGCGAAGATCAGAATCCATACTGTTGACGAATCTGTCCTTTATCAACACATCATCCAGATCAACTGCTGCTAATGCAGCCAGTGACGTGAACGTGCGTAGATAATCTGAGAAAGTTTGGTTCCCTTGATTCAGCGCCATTAGGTGTTTTTTAGCCACTGATCTTTTATGGGGGTTGCCAAACTGACTGAGGAAAATCCCTCTGACCTTCTCATATGTGGCATTTGGTTGTTTTGCCACGACCTGGAAATAATGTCGGTCGTTGTTTTGTATGAGTGTCAGAAATACTGTGATAATGTCCTTATCTGGAACTCCTGGATAAGTGAACTGAAAGTATCTATCCACTGTTTCCAACCAAATCTCTGCATCCTGTCCTGCCTTAAATTCCTTAGGTGGTGTCATTTTCACCTTTGGAACTAAAGTGGAAGGAGCTGGTGCTGGTACTGGATCATCATCAGGGTCTGTGAAAACTGTTGGAGCTCGATCCTCTGTATACTCCTCATCTGGTTCCTGTGGTTCTGACTCAGGATCTCTATATCTGCTCATGTCGGGTCTCATGCGACTGATATTATCGAAGTACCCTATTTGATCGAATCTGGTCTGGGTATTATCATAACCAGTGAGCCACTTGGGTATCTTGAACCGACTGTAGGCATCGTAAGAACCTAAGATGTCAAAGAACCATGTTGACGGATCTGCATTGATAGCTGGAATATCTGATTCTTCTGCCATCTAAAAAACAAAACACAACACCAAAATACCTTCAACTGGCTGAGTGTGTGTGTGTGTATATATATAGTATATATATCTATATTTTGTACATGTATTATATCTGTACATTATAATGAGGTGATGTATGTATATATCCACCTTCTTCCCCCCTCAAGGAAGTGTGGACACATAGGCAGTTGTCAGTTGCCTTTATACCTCATGATATAGCATGCAGTCCTTATAGGAAGCAGCTTATACAGTTTTAGGGTTGCAGCCCTACAGTCCTTGGGTTATCGCCCTACAGTTTTTGGGTTGTTGCCCTACAGTTCTTGGGTTGTTGCCCGAAATATTGTCATGGCTGTGCGGATTTCAGCATGACATATATGCCAAACACTAAGTTTTCCCTATTATATAGGTGGCATTTCAGGGTATATAGTGTTGCAGTGACCCTTATCTCCCACAGTGATATTAGGGTGTTACTTGTCATCAGTAACCCTAAAATATGTTAAATTAAAGCAGTATGAACATTTTTCAAAGAAATTGAAGCAAAACTGCATTTAATTTTTCACACTGTGTCACGTGGTTTTTAGGAGGTATGTTACACCCCTGTAACTGTACACGTGAATATATATAATATTAGGGCGTTACAGGTGCTGTACTATTTTGAGCATTTTTTTCAATAGCTGATAAAATAGGGTAACGAAAAAAATGATGACCATAACCATTTTTTAAATCATACGCGTGAGTTTTTCACGTATTTTAGTACAACAACTTTAGTATACCCCTAGGTGTTACACACCTGTTATTTAGGGTGTTACACGAGATATGACCATGCACATTATGTTTTTCAGATACCTTAATAGGTATAAAATCATAATTCGAGATAAAATGGGGTCGGAATTTCAGTTTTGAAATTTATCGCCAACGATTTTTACCCAGTTTCCACCTTTTTTGGCCAATATATATATATATATATATCTCAGTATATATATCTTGGTGTGTGTGGAATGTGCAAGTTACAGAACTCATGCAACTTATCTCACTTTTGCACATGGTATTTTTCATGGGATAATAGTGAAGATATCTGATGGTCAACATCTGTGGTTGAACATATATATGGGTTTTACTGATTTGAAACCCATGGAAGTTGGTCCACTTCCCAATGATAAATTAGGTGTATCAACTTTAAGCGGGTCAACCACTTAAGTGATAACTTGTCAGAACCTATGATCTATTTGGGCATATGGCCGTGCACTGAAAGAGTATCAAAATGATATCTTTAGTTTCCAAATAGATCAGGACATAGCTTGATAATAAATCTAAGCAATCTCACACAACACAATAGTGTGTGTGTGTGTGTGTGTCCACAACAACCTCTATCAGTTCAACATATAGTTACTGATCTGAGAATGTACATGCAAGTGTGCTGATCAATTCTGAATCAATTGTCACAATGCAATGCTGTTGTTGTTGTTGCTCCAGCGATGATATGTGAGACGAATGGACAATGCCCAGCAGTGACCAGCTGCTTATCTGAGCATTGTATAATGCCTTCGGGTCTGGAGATTTCTCCATCCAGCCCTACAGCATGTTGGTTGATTCTGTCCCTTACTATCGCCATCACTTGACATCCAGCTGCTATCGTGATCAAGCTGGATGGTACTATGTATTATGTGTTGATATGATTATTAATCATTACACTTTCGAGCCAGTGCATTGTCAACTCACATAGTAGTGTCGGTGATTATTTATTACACTTGTGAATCAGTGTAATGTCATATTTAATGATACATAAGTTGCAATGACTTGTGTAAGCAGTAACTTATGTTCATGTATTTTCTGATTGAGTACATGTGTGTGTGTGTGTGTGTGTGATTGTGCTACTACACACACTTGTATACAGGTGATTGCTGGTATTATACTATACCAAGTTGATCTATCATATAGGATGATCTATATACCAATCACAGAATATATTTAACATGATGTATATCAGCTTAGCAGTGATTGTAATCCTGTATATTCTCATCCACAGTGATGAGTTGCTTTGGTCTATTTCACATATAGTTCCGGTGAGCAATCCTTTCAGTGATCCACAATAGAACGAATATACTCATCCCAAATCCTGCGTCAGAGTATATCGAGCTAATTATTGTGTTAAGACCACTAAATAGGCACCTTACACCATATAGGTTCAAATATAGTTAACATGCACAGCAGGTATGCTTATGTGCAATGTCTGATGCATTGTGATACGATGCCATATATCCCAGCTGCTATCGTGATCAAGCTGGTTTATACATAACAGCTGCTAACGTGATCAAGCTGCATGGATAATTGTATGCACATGTCACAATGATATAGTTGCTCAGTATTATAATGTACATGTAATGTAATGTACATCTGCTGCATGCACTTAGTATATACTCAATGATTGTGTATACTGCAAGTGTGTGTGTGTGAGTATTATAATCACCGCACACTCAAATAATTGTACACACTATGATGTTGCTGCAGAGCATCCACTTATCTGTTATACTGAGTGTGTGTGTGTGTGTGCTACTCACACAGCATATAGTACACACTCATGATTGCAGGTTTGTATGCGAATCTGACAGTGAATGGATTATACTATCTCGGCAAGCATCAGAAATTCATGGCATGCTGCATATTATACTGTCATCATGCGTCATGTGTTCATGATAATTCCACAGCAGGTATATACATATTCTGTCAAGGATAATCATGATGCGCGCAGTCGATTGATTATTGCAACTATTTGAAATGACGGTATTTTGATGACATCATGCACACTGATTTCGTCATCAAAAATTGCAAAGTAATCGTTTGGTGCAGAAGGCGATTTATTGTGACTCTGCTGAATCACTGATGTGCGCGCTGTGAATTATGAGCATATCTCTGTCGCAATATGAACAGCATATGATACAAATGCCATTTTTCGCGCGGATCATATTCTGATGATGATTTTTTTATCCGCGTCTCAATATTGCGAATTTCGTACAACTGCGAATCGTAACTGCGCATATATGTGATCGCTGCGCATATGTATGCTGCATGCACACCTTCTCGCGCTGTATAAGTGACGATATGTACGATCAACTGCGAATATGACGATATCTCCTCGCGCACAATTTTCGCTTATGCAGCGGTCGATATTTTGCAGATATGTCAGTATATGTGCGATTGCGACGCCTGATGTTATTCGCGCTCCGCAAACCTGCGCACACAATATTCAATATCTACTGCTGCACTCACACTAGATTGTCCTCGTTCGTCGCCTTGACGAGACGGAGAATACCAACTGATAGGGCTTCGCTTGGAAGCGAATAGATATGATACAAGCGAGGTTATTATGGAACGATAATAACTCACGCAACGTAAGTGCGGGTGATGAGTGCAGTGCTTCGTCCGAAGTGACTGCTGTAGCTCAATGCTACCTCATTATACGCAATGCCCTGCATCTCATAGATGCCACCGCAATCGGGTTGTGAACCCAAGGCATTGGTTGAACAATCAGTATCGGCTGAACGAATAAGCCATATGATACTCACATGTTTGTTCAGAACATGCTTGAAGCGAAGATGAGTTTTCTCCGAACCATTCGGTTCTTCAAGGTCCCATCTTGCTTTGCCATGTCGTCGAGTCCAGAATACTGGCCTCTCGATGACGGGTGTCACTCAAGTCTCACCTTGAGTAAATGACAGATGATATGACTGTACATGTCATAGTCGACCGTACTGACGACTGTCTGTCATTATAATATATGACATGACTCGACATGACATGACATGACATGACATGGTATGACACGTATGACATGTATGACACATGTGTCATCGGTCATAACCCTGACAGACTTCGCGGTGTTACTGGCGAACCTCTCCCACGTTTTTGGTCCGATTTCACGCGACGAGATCTTGAAGCTGCTCGATCTGGACTTCGAGTACTCTGAGTACCACCTCACCCTCAACGAGCTCATCTACGCTGTGCTCCCCACGGTCCTTCGTGGCACCGCTCTTGCCCTCTACGAGGAGTCTGCGCACGTGCACCCGCATGATGGGCGTTGTGCACTACAGCGCCTGCGTTTCCACGTGGAGGGGATCGGCGACCCAGACCCTCGCCGTTTCTGGGTTCGCCTTCGGGCAATTGTCATCGACGAGACCATCGAGCCCGCGCCCCAGCTTGCTGTCTTCGCCACACTGCAGACAAGCATCGCAAGCTTCATCCCGACTACGGCGACCGCGACCGCGTAGAAGACCTCCACAGCGTGCTCCGGTCTTCTGCGGCTCGCTCCCCCTACGTCACCCCCCTGTATCTGGTGGTGGTCCGCGACCTCAACGCTGGTCAGCGGCTCACCTACGCCGCCCTCGCCCTCCGCCTCGGTAAGGTCTTTCGCGACGAATCACCCTTCACCCGACTTGCCGCGCCTCCTCCTCCCTGGTGGCGGGCGGGCGCTCTGGTGGTGGCAAGTCCACTGCCACCACTGTCGGCACGCCACCGCCCTTGGCAAACGCCGACATGCGCCGCCCGTGGGCGATAATAATAATAATAAAACATTTACGCTAGCAAAGGGGACAAAGTCCTGAGAGTGCGGTATCCCTGCAAGTAAGGCAGGCTAGTGAAAACACCAGGGGCTACTCCCTCTGCTATAGCGCGCCCACAAAGGGGCTCAACCCACTTTTCAGCAGGGTGACATCTAGAGAAAAAGCTAAGTGCTAGGCAAAAAACTCTAGAAGATGGAGAAGCAGCCATGGCCCGGTGAGTGGAGGGGTGGCTGAATCTGGGCGGTGGGGAGAGAAGTCGGAGAATTAAGGGGTTTTTTGGAGACGTTGAGGAAGGGGTCGGGGTGGGCAGGGGAGGGGGGGGTGGCGGGGGAGGGGAGGGGGGGGACGGCCCCTCCCCTTGGGGACACGGCACCATCTTTTATTGCAAATTTTTGAGAATTATTGCAGGAGGGTTTGAAGAAAGTCGTTTGATTGTTGCACAGCTTCTGTTTCTGTCATGGCTTCACTGCTCGAGATGTCAACTGTATGCGGGTCAGTGTTTAAGGTGGTGGTGGTGTTTAACAGAAACACGTCTCGCCTATTTTTGGTGTGTTGTCTACAAATTCTTGATAGTTTTTTAAGAAGAGGTTTAATCTTGCCACGGGGAACACCTATCGTGTTGAGGACAGTACCAAAAAGAGGAGGGAGGTATCCCATGAGTGTGAGAACTTTGGGCCATTTAACGGTGTTTATGAAGGGCTTGGAAGAAGCAGGAGGGGGGCGGCCGCTACTTGGTTTGGGAGGGCACGGGGATGGCGTGCGTGACCTGCTGGCGCCTTTGGGCGGTCACTACGGGCCACATGGACACCGACGGTATCTGCGTTTACTCGTGCACCGCCGCGTTTGCACCAGGGCGAGCGCCCTCTCCATGCGGCGGGCAGCAAAGATTAGCAAAGATCAGCAAAGATTAGCAAAGACACCTCGCCTTTCCTTGATTGCAAGTTGCTTCGGGCCAGCGCCCCCTCACGGCTCGCCGTGGTCGGTTGGACTTCAGAGGTCCCCATGGGCCTGTAACAATTTGTATTCTCGTAGGGTTTAGGTGTGTGTGAGATTTTCCTGCAGTTGTTGGCACCTCACCTCTTCGGGGCGAGGTGGTGTCATGGGGACAGAGACTTTGGCCCCCCACACTGGGGGGCACCTCTGCCCTCATTTGTCACCCCTCGATCTGAGGTTCCAGGTCAGACTGCGGGTTTTGCTCTCCGACACGATAATGAGAAGTTCAAGGTTTAAACCACGAAATGGAAACCGTGGTTTAAACCAAGGTGTCATCACTGCGTTTCGCGGACACGATGGAAAGAATTTTCGATCGGACGCTTCGGTTCGGATTTTTGATCGTGAGACCCGAAATTTCGTGGTTGAGACCTCGGTTGAGTTTCGCTATGAAAATCTCGACCACGGTCGAGTTTTGTGATTGAGTTCGATTTTTCATAGCGAAACTTGGTTAGCGAAGGAATATTTTGTACACGTCTGCGACAGCGTGTGAGCCGACGTGTCTGGTTACGTGAGACACTTTTGGACCTCGGTTGAGTTTCGCTATGAAAATCTCGACCACGGGGGGGGGCTCGGTCGAGATTTCGTGGTTGAGTTTCGCTATGAAATGTCGAGTTCGTCAGCCATCGTCATCCACATGCAGCAGATGTAGAATTGAAAAATTAATTTGGGACTGAATTCGACATCTGCTGACATCGTGATGACATACCGTGGTTGAGACCGTGGTTGAGATCGTGGTCGAGTTTCGCTATGAAAAATCGAACTCAACCACGAAAAATCGAAATTTCGTGGTCGAGTTCCATTTTTCATAGCGAAACTCGACCACGATCTGAACGCTGACGGGACGCGGATATCCCCCCCCCACGTAGGCAGAATATTCCGGGGATTTATTCCAAAACGTAGTTGAGAAATCTCGACCATGGTCGAGTTTCGCTATGATCGAGATTTCGTGGTTTAAACTACACTTGCGCGAAAAATTATTCAAAAATTCGATTTTTAAAATTTTCTAGAAAATTTTAAAAAATTTTGACCCCCCCTTTTTGGGCCCTTAACACTGTAGAGGCCGAATTAATTGATTTTACAGTGTTAAGGACCCATTTTGGCGTTTTGATTTGATTCTGATTATGTCTGATTGACAACCTTGCTCATGCATGCTCATGATGATACTAGCTACTACCCGTAGGGCCCGCATTCGGTATGAGGGTGAATGCTCTTATCGTAGTTTCTAAGGTTGGCCATTGCATGATCCAAAATCTAACTTTTAGATCTGTTTTGCTAAAAATATAAAATGGTTGATTTATTTTACCTTAAAAATTACAAAATTTTTAGTTTTTTTAAAATTTTAAAAAATTTTAAAAATTTTTAAACCCCCCCAAATAATTAATTTTAAAAATATGACATCTGTAGTTTAAACCAGGGGTGGACAGGTATATAATCGTTTGGCTTATATAAGCCGATTATATCGCTAATGGGGATATAACTTTAAGCGTCGAAAATCAGGCCAAAAAGACGCTTATATTATATCCGATATAAGCGTCTTTGCTTATATAACTATAAGCGCATATATCGGCATATAAGCGCTTATATCGGCAATATAAGCGCTTATATAAGCACTTATATCACCACCACCTGGGCTGATATATTATACGGGTACTTTTATGGCTTTTAGTAAAGGGAAGGGTTATACGCGCTGGAATTCACACGTCGTTTCCGTCTCAATCCCGGAAAAATTCTGAACCAGCGTGAGCTATTCCTGAATTCTTATTAAGGGTAGGGTGCACTCAGTTTTCGACCTATTTAATTTCATACCATTTTCCATATTTAATAGATTTCCAGGGTTATTTATTTTGTAAAATCGCAGGGAGCAGCATAACCTATAGACCGATATCCCACTAAAATCTACGGTCAGTTTGGGGTGTTATAAAGTATATAAAAAATCGAGAAAAGATTCTAGTGATCCATTTTTTAGTTATTTAGGTTATGGCGCCAGCTATGCAAAATTTGAAGTACCTAGCGCCAGAACCTGAATAACTTAAAAATGGATCACTAGAATCTTTTCTCGATTTTTTATATACTTTATGAAGGCGCGTTGCGTTGGACCCTCCCGTCTCCTCTTCTGTATCAATACGGAAAAGTTTTTTAAGACTGAGCCCAGTGGGGGGGCTCCGCCCCCCCACACCC
>LGRX02016480.1:0-16912 GCA_001247695.2 Cymbomonas tetramitiformis
ATGAAGGAGCACAGTCCTATGTACAGAGATGAAGGAGCACAGTCCTATGTACAGAGATGGAGAATGGCTTCTTGCACACAGAGAGAGAGAGAGAGAGCGGTCCTTAGCACAAGAATAGAGAGCAGCCTTATGTTCAAAGATGGAAAACACTTCTGTGTACAATGATGGAGAATGGACCTTTGTGCAGAGATAGAGGGCGGCTCTACATGTCAGATGGAGAGCAGCTATGTATGAAGAGGTAGAGAGCAGTTAATGCGCACAGAAAACACGAATGGTTGCTGGTAGAAAGAAAGGAAACCGGTGCGAAAAGTAGGGAAAGGGGGCGTTTTATCTGAAAGCCTCTCGACACCACAAACAGCAGCAGTGGAGGTTTGGCAAGGTCAGATTCTATCTGAATTGAAAAGTCTGTAAACCCTTTGTGAAATCTCAAAAGAACCATACCTACAGAGGTACTGCGCAAGTGCTGCGTGGCATACAATACCTACCTTTACCCCGGGAGTGAAGGCGACGGGAAAGTGCATCAGAAACAGATCCAAATACTCGAGTTCGAGAAAGTCTAAAGACTCCTGGAGTCCAGCTTTGACCAGCTCAGGCCGGTGCCAGCAGTTCCAGAGTTTGCTAGTGATGAACATCTCTTCGCGCTTCACCACCCCTTCAGCGAACTTCTCTGTAAGCGCCTTCCCAACCTGCATCCCAAAACCAGCGTCCTCGTTGAGTTTTGTTCCAGGTGTCGTTGGGCGCTGATTCCCGCCCGGGGGACCAAACCACAACCGTTTTCCGCATACTTTTTCTCCTATCCTGAGAAGGATGTTTCGCGGCCCCAACTCTAGAGGTCGGAAGCGGTGGGATCTCTAAAGTACTATTTCGCTCCGTCGCCATCGAGGACACCGATCCGAGGCCCAGGGACATCTCAGACTTTCATTTTATGCCACTTAAAACTTCAATCGTATCATCCTTGAGAGGAATACGGGTTACACAGACCGCACTTGAAGAAGCAGCCCTTCGAACATATGCGTTGCAATTTATCTTGGTAGCTTTGGGGACATATCATACAAAGCGGCCGAAATGAGACTTGGCTGGTCAAGTCTCGCGATGAAACAAGAGGGTGATGGGGAAGCGTATCTCTTGTACCCACCTCATCCTCGTTTTCGTAGATCCACGCTTCATCGATGTGCCTGTAACCTGCATACACATGTACACCAGACCTGCACAAATCACAGGTAGAGGGATGTTGCCACTCCTGCAGGGTCTGCCACAGACAACAACTCGTCTCCAAGCCCGATTCATATAGTTCGGTGCAAGTAGTGTGCTGTGGGGGGTAGCATGCGGAAGCAGGCACCAAGGCTCTCTGAACTCTCCAACTCCTTGTACCTTAACAATCGGGCTTCTGAAGGAGACTACTGAACGAGACCTTCCGAGGAAATAAAAGTTAATATGACCATGCGATCGAAGCTTCAACGAGTAAATAAGCATCGAGTTGAAGCGAAGAGGACTGGAACATGCGAGAGTATGTCGCCATCTATAACCCTCTGTCAAGTCTGTACAGCTGTCGAACTTCGTTTATCGACATCTCACCCTTCCCTTTCGGCAAGAATGAAGAACGTGATCAATATGTGTATCAGAATGAAATCCGGTGTGATGTTGTGTGGAACCATGCGCGAGTCGAGGACAGGAACTGCACCGTACCTGCGTCGATGGCTGACTTGGTCGCTTCGTACACCTTGCCCGGTTCCGACAGCCAAGTACCGAGCCCGACTTGAGGAATGTTATCTCCAGTTCCCTCGAACTGAAGCTCGGTGTAATCAATTTTACCTGACATGCTGACTTGATTACGCAGGTTGCCTACCGCAAAACGCTGCACGGTTCGGGACTTCCTGACAGAAGCAGCCAATCTTTGAGAGCTACCGGCGAAACTGTTACGCTCAGTCAGCCGTTGGGATAAAAGAACAGTAGGATGAGAAGTCAAGATTGCAGGCATGATGGTCAAACGTACACTGTGTGCAAATGTTTATGTTCAATGTTGTGCATGTGTGTGTGTGTAGAAAACAAGAGGGAAGAAGAAGTGTGCTGACGTTGCAACTTTATTCCGCATCATAGGTGGATTCAGTTAGATTTAGTTATATGGACTTTATGATTGGTTAATTTAATTAGTGTATAATCATTAGAGGATTCGACCATAATGGGAGAGCTTCTCGCAAAAGTGAAAAGTGAGTTATGTGCTGACGTGGGAATATTTTTCTGATTTATTGGTCCGAGAAACCGTGGCACGAAACATCCGCACAAATAACCTGTGATGTGCGCCCACGTTGACGTTTGCGATTCAGGTTTCAGGCAGGGGTCGCTGAGAGCTTAGGCGCTGTGTTAAATTTGGCTTCTTATGTAAACCATGGTTATGTGACACACCTACCCTACGGACCCCCCTAGCTACCCTATCTACCCTAGCTACCCAATAATCACACCTGTAAAGCAAGATGCATGTCACGGATAGGGTATCGGAGAGCACTAATAATTAAGAATTATTAGTGCAATAGTAATGCGGGTATAAGGGACCCGCAACGTAGTATCGGAATGAAAACGAATGCAATAATGCCAGTGAGGTGGGCGGGCGGGATGATACCCTTCCCGAAATCAGATCAACTATCGGAGCAGAACTCTACAGAGTTCCAAACCTTATACTGCTCAGACCTGGGACCTCCTAGGTCCCGGGGACCTACGATCCTGGGTCCCACGGTCCGGTCTGTCACATAACCAGAGTTATGTGACACAGCACCTCTCGCTCCGCTCGCTGCACTGTGACACATAACACGTCCAGTTTTGGCCCGACTGTCATCACTGCGTTCACGGACACGATGGGCAGATCGTTCGATCCCACGCTCCTGTGCATTTTTTGATCGTGTACCCAAAGCCATGCCTCCAAACCATGGTTTCGCGAAACCACGCTTTTGGTTTTCATGGTTTTCTCCAAAACCATGGTTTTGGAAAGGAATATTGTGTACACGTCCGCGACAGCCTGTCTGCCGACGTGTCTCGTTACGTGAGACAATTCTGAACTGTGGTTTCGCGAAACCACGAAAAGCGTGGTTATGTGACACGCCTACACTATGGGACCCCCCTATCTACCCTAGCTAAACCATAATCACATTTGAAACCAGCAAGTACCCGTAACAATTATGAATCCATGATCATTACACAAGCCGGGCTTACTTGCCCCTCCTCGACCGAGCCTTCAGGCTATCCTCTTATGCTTGTACACAACGATTGAACAACGAAATTACGTACAGTACCACTACTTGTCTCTTCGAGTTAGCATTAAGCTTAACTACTGCGAAGGGCATTAAGCCTCTTCTACTCGAGTGGCGATAAGCCTGTCACTAGAAGCAACATTCATTCTTCCGATTTTCCGAACTCCGTCGGTCAAGCTCAATATAAGCCTTTGCCTCCTTTCCCTTTTCTGATGGAGAACCTGAAATATATATATCATATATATATACGCAGGTTGTACTTCAAGAACTGTCGGGCACTCGCAGAGACATACGGAGACTAAGATGAGATAATAAAATAACTTAGGTGTTTTATTATCGGTCGGAACTGGCGGCAGGCAAGATGCAAGTGACACTACACGGCGAGGGGTGACACAGGAAGAGACAGTCACCCCCATTTTATGGGGGGGCGAAAGTCTGTCTCCCCATGACACCACCTCACCCTGAAGGCGTGAGGTGCCACGATGCCAACTTGCCAGTCCAGGCCTAAGATCCTACGGCAAGCACAAAGGCGAAACCCTAAGGAAACATACATCTTGTGAGACCCAGAGGGATCTTTCTCAACCCAACTAGTGTGGCTCAGCCTGCGTTGGTCTCTAGATGCGTGCTCTAGGGGCTTACGCCCATGCATGTGTTGTGGGGATGACTACTCCCACAGGCCAGCCGGCGAATCTAGCCCCAGCAATCGAGGGTGGACGGCGGCGTAGCTCTCGATGGTGAAAGAAGTCGAGTGCCGCCAAAACGTTGTCATCCAACGCCCACGCGATGCGGTGCGACGATGCGTGGCACCAACAGAGCGAGTGTGGGGACGTGGACACCCCGGGGGGGGGGGCGAAGGTGGAAAATGCGGTGTGGCTCCACTCTGCCGCACGCAAGTGCGAAAGCAGAGAGGAAAAGCGGCGGGATGAGGGCTGCAACACCACCAAACACCACCAGGCAGTGGCCAAGGGGCACGCAGGGTGGAGGGAAGAGTGGAGGATGCTGCGGGGTGAGCTCGAAGTGGTCAAAGCTCATGTCGACGATGGGGTTGATGGACTCGATTTTGGTGTCTGGTGCATAAGCACCACCAGACACCACCAGATCGTAGCTAGGGGTAAGTTCTCGTAGTCGAATCACCTGCAGCGCGGAGGCAACTGCAGAAATGCGCGAACGTTGGCGATACGAAGCCATGGCCGCTGTAAGCTGGAAAATCTGGAGCCCAATACTTAGGGTTCCCAAACGAAAACGTAACTTTCGCCAAAAATAACCAAATCGAACGATGAAAAAGTCAAATTGGGGTAGATTTTGACGAGGAACACGGCGGTGAGGTCAAAAGCGTCGTGCGGTAGGCCAATTTTCCGGCAGCAGAGGTGCTGCTGGCCAGAGTGTTGAAGGGGTAACGTAAAATCCCGTACGTTTGTCCAGCGGTAAATTGAAGCACACAGGGTGTGCGGCAAAAAAACGGTGGTAGATGTCGAATAGATGTCGGGAGGTGGCTCAATGCGGTGTCGGCCGGTGCTGTTGTAAGGCGGTCCGGCGCTAATGTCGGGATGTCGGAAGATGTCGAATAGATGTCGGGTAGAATCACAGGGCGTGAAGCGATCTTGTCAACGAGTCAACGAGGTACGTAAAAATAAGCGTGTAAGGGCACCATAACCTGATGGAGAACCTGAAATATATATATCATATATATATACGCAGGTTGTACTTCAAGAACTGTCGGGCACTCGCAGAGACATACGGAGACTAAGATGAGATAATAAAATAACTTAGGTGTTTTATTATCGGTCGGAACTGGCGGCAGGCAAGATGCAAGTGACACTACACGGCGAGGGGTGACACAGGAAGAGACAGTCACCCCCATTTTATGGGGGGGCGAAAGTTTGTCTCCCCATGATTTTCCTTTTACCACATTCGGGCAAGCTGGAGAAATATGATATGGCGAGCCACAGTTGAAACAAATTCTGCCTTGATTCGGAACAGACGCAGAGTTGTTGCGCCCTCCATAAGGCTGCACTACTTTCGCGTGCCTCTCTGCCACAACCTTTCTGCTCTTTTTGAGCCTCTTCTCCTGATCTTCCGTGACTACTACGGATTCTCCTGCAAATTCAACTGCAACAGGCCAACCGTAGGTAAACGCTATGTCTACTAATTGTGCCTGTTCTGCCGCCCAAGTCATACCCCCTTCGAGGGCGGCTGCTGCCTGCTTTAATTTTGTGAATTCCGCATCTGTCACTTTCTCCACGAACTGTGGATCCTCGATCAACTCTTTAAGCGAGATACTCGCCTCGAAGAAAACTGAATCTGCTTTGTCCACATTCTCAAACTGCCGCTTACAAGACAGTTCCTCTGCCTTCGCACCACCCGCTTTTGAGTGAACGAAACCGCCAGAGGTCCACGACACTGGACGCTGCAAGATGCGCTTCTGAGGCTTTTGAGCCACTGCTTGTAACACTGCCTCCAACTTTCCGTCATTTAGTTTTGCCCTGCTTCGCTGCTCCTCTACTAGATCCTTCAAGAAATTTTGTATTTGCTTATCGCGCTCGGACAAATCCGGGATAATTTCATTTAACTTGAGTGCGTAAGCCGTATACTCATCTGACGCTTTCAACCTAGCAATCTTGTCTGCCAATTCTGTATCCGAAAATTGGTCCATAGCTGAAACTCAACAAATACCGTAAAATACTCGAACTGTAACAATAAACTGTAATAATAAACCCTTTCTCAAACAGTCAAAAACTTGTGAGGCCGAACTCACACTGGGTTCGAAACCTTATTCCCTCCGCTACGGCCTGTCACATAACCAGAGTTATGTGACACAGCACCTCTCGTTCCACTCGTTGCACTGTGACACATAACATCCAGCTTTGGGAAACCACGGGGCGTGGTCTCCCGGTTTGGGGGAAACCGTCAGCCATCGTCATCCAGATGCATAATGTGAAAATCGAATTTACGAAATCTGAAGATCGACTCGAACGCCCCGAGATGTCGAAAATTCTGAAACTCTTCCAGCCAGGCTCACCGTTCCGGAGCTCCCAGTTGAAGCTCGAGAAGCAGAGTGATGTCAATTTTCAGCGCGCAGATATGTCAGCCGGCTTAAGGAAAAAGATGATCTTTCTCCCGAAGATTCCGAAATATTAGCGCGCGCTTTTTCTCAATCAACCCAACCCAACCCAACCCAAACGAACCCAAACCCAAAGTGACAACGCGAGCAAGTCTCCTTCTAAGGCTCCATCCACCATCAAACGACAACGATGGAACCGAAGAGGATGCGGACGACGAGGCCACTCAGCACGTACATGGCAAAAAACCGAGGGCGAGGAAAACCGTGTGTAGGGTTTCGTGGACCGAAGCTTCAACGTTGTGGCTTATCGACTGCATTGAGAGGAACCCGATACGTATGGGCAAAGCGGTTTATGGCAAGCAGATCAAGGATGCTTGGGACCGCATTCACGCAGAAGTTTGTGAGAAATACCCCGGTCTATGCGCGAACAAGCAACTGAAAAACAAGTGGAACCACCTCAAGAAGAAGTACAAGGAGATTAGCGATCTCAAGCGAGGGGGGAAGCACACTAGTGGAACTGGAAGGTGCGCAAAGCCAACGAGTTCGCCCTATGAGGCGAACCTGAAAATGTTTTTCTGAAAAATAATAATATGATATAATATTTTCCGAAGGTTTTTCGAAGCTGGAGGAAGATAAAAACGAAGGTAAAAGCGCGCTGTTTTTTACAGCGTGATTTGCGCCTTCCTGTTTCGTTAGATATGCCTAAACCCTATTCACAGTGTGTCCTTCCGGCAAAATTCTTTTATGATTGTCTTTCGCTGACCCGTGTCTTGGCCTAAAGAGTTAATCTCTGCGGGCAGGATACGTAAAAATAAGCCTGGTGAAGTGAGCAAAGAGCTCTGCTCTGCGCTCGCGAGGAACCAAAAACCTTCCGCAAATACGAACATCGGAAAAAAGAAAATAAAAAACAAAGCGTACAAGAAACTCTGTGAAAAAACACTTCTAATCTTTCCCTTGGCGTTCGTTTTCATTACGTGCTCAGCAGATATGGAGGACGAATCGGAGCGTCAGCTAGGACAGGCTTGGGATAAAGCCGCGACACTGGAAGAAATAAAAAAGCGCAGCAGTGAAATCAAGAACAAATTCACTGAGTGGGAGTCCTCAGGCCTCGACAAGAACGAAATAGGCTCCTGTCTTTACACGGAATTCTTCAAGGCAGTGAAGGAAGACTTGGGGAGTGAAGTGGAAGTAAACGTCACTGTTTACTTTGGCGATCTCGAATTACGGAACAGAGTCCTTCTAACGACCACAATCTTCAAAGTAAGTAACTGTAATTTCCCCCTCTCTTGTATGAAGGATACTGTGACTAGCATTATGTTAGCATTTGTGATTTCGCGAGCGCATTGCTTCTGCGGAAAGAAGCATTGTAAAACTTCTACACAAGCAGACTGTAAACACGTTGTGACACCTACATTTTTCAGCAGACATTCAAGTAAAATAGCATCGCTAACGCACCGGAAAATTATGTTAGCACCTGCAATTTCACGTGTGCATTGTTGCTGTGGAAAGAAGCAACGCGATACCCTGACAAAAGCTGATTGCAAAAACGTTTTAACACCTACATTTTTTCGCAGACATTCTAGCAAAATAGCATCGCAAAAGCACCGGAAAATTATGGAAGCACCTGCAATTTCACGTGAGCATTGTTTCTGCGGAAAGAAACATCGCAAAACTTTGACAAAAGCTGACTGTAAAAACGTTGTGCAACTTGCATTTTCCCGCAGACACCCTAGTTGCCACTGTGCTGAAAAGCTGACAGTTAGGTTGTATTCTCCCTGGCGCCACCAGACATTGCTCGGCTTTCAATTGTTAATTGCAGAGCTGCCCGATACTGCTCATCGTGTAACACAGCACCACACTCTAAGTATGAGTGGTAGCAGTAAAGCACTCACACGGCATTTCAGAGCTGTTTATACAGTTCCATCTTGTGCTAATTTTTCAGCACACACCTGCACTTCTCTTCCAACTCAAAATTGTGCTGCCCCTTTTTACAATCGACTTAAACAAGCCAGTAGTGTCGGTTTATTTTTTGCCCTGCTCAATTTGATCTCAAACTTTCTCACCCTGCCTGTGAAAATTTACAAGTCAACTGCTAGCACACCCACCAGCCTGGTGAAACATACTGTGTGTACACTCACTTCGGAGTGCAGTACCAAACAACTTAACAATAAGGTCACAGATATAGTTAAACACCTGGGCAGTCCTTTACCTCTCTCAGAAAATAAAATTTCAAACCCCCTCCCTCTCGTTGCCGGTTTGGTTCTTATGCTTTCACCCATAAATACAAAACATAAACAAAACAATGACCTGTCTAGCTGTTTTAACACCCGGAAAACAAACAGTACGGTAAACCTTTCAAACATATACATAGAAGTCACTAAACATGTTATTAACTTAACCAGTTTCTATGACAACAATAAATGCCGGTTTGTTAGTGTGACAATACACTCTGTTTATCACTGTTAGCATAATATACACCTCTGATAGCTTAAGAAAACAGTCCTCAAACCGAACGCGGCAGGCTGTAAACTTAAGGCAACAATATGTCAACTTAACACACATATGTTGACGGCAGTCTGATAACATATGCCAGACTGATAACTTGACACACTTGCATGTAAACTTAACACACATGTATGAAACTTTGATACGGCAGTCTGTTTGGACCGCAGAAAGCCCAAAGCGGCACGCCGATAACTTGATATGGGCTACAGTAGACACGTTACGGTTTGCAGAAAATTTAACACGGTATGCAGATAACTTCACACAACACTTAATAAACTTTAAGTGGCACGCGGTCCTCTTAATACAAGCAACAATAAACTTATTATGGGACGGAGATGACTTAACGCGGTTCACTAAAAACTCAATATGGCCCGTAGATAACTTTATACGGCTTGCAAATAACTTTATACAGTTTACCGCAACCTTCAAACCGCATATAGATAACTTAATACAGTTTGCAGGTAAATTAATACGGCTCACAGTTAAACTGATATGGCCTGCAGAAAACTTAAACAAACTCATAGACGACCCGATGAGGTCTGCTAATAACCTTAAGCGGTTTCTGGTAAACTTATCTCGGTCTCCAAATAACTTGAAATGGAATGCATTTAACCTCAAAATACGGACTGTTAATTTAACACAATATATGTATCAAATAACTATAAGGCACCAAAATAAATTTCCATTTATGGTCAACTTATCACGGCCCTCAAACACTTCAGAACGGAAAGCAGCAAACCTTATAAGGACGGATAAAATATTGAAGCGCTCTTCGGATAAACAAACTCTGAGTCCAATAAACACGATGCGGCATAAGGCTAATTTAAATGCTGTTATATGGAGATGAAAACTGACAAAGACATAAGCGGCAGCATGATTATGACATATTACATAATGCGGCATTTTTTGAGATGTGAGATAAACTATATCAAAACACAAGCGGAACTGCAAGCAACCTCTCATGGGACTTTTATTATGCTCTTCCACCTAATGACGGGACTTAGCAAAATGAAGCTGTACCCTAAACAATATTTCCCGGGGCCTAGAGTCATAATACACCTAGCCCACAAGAGACCTAAGGCCCGCAAAAGGATAAGCAAGAGCGCCTTGAAATACATGATTCAAAACCCCAAAATGGCATGGCTGTGGGAGAGGACACGGACCCAAAATACAAAGAAATCTAAAATGAAATCACCTCTAAGAATAACGAAACATAAAATTCACCGTAAAAAGAATAACGTCACCAAACAACATAATATGCCTGAACCTGATCAGATGTTAAGCGGTGGAGCAAGCACCGTAGATAATGCAGTAGATGAAAATATAATGGCTACGGAATCACTTCTCTCGGAAAAGGGGTGGTTAAATGCAAATCATGTTGGTGATGCCATGAAAATACGGGACCCGAGTACCATTGCCCCCATGGACCTCACGGACATGATGCTGAAGATGACAGTGGAGGACCAAAAACTCACACAACTCATTAATAGCAGACTCAAAAAATATGGCCACACACAAATAGGCGTGTGTGACAATATACATTGGCGTCTCATAATGATCCGCTTATCATCATCTGGAAAAATAGATGCTTACATATATGACCCTTTTGGAGATACGTGCCGAAAGAGAAACCATCAATATGATTGTGGTAGCACTCACAACCTGGCTGAAAAATCTCAAAGCCACCACAGAATTTAAGGAATTCACAGTTACTATTAGCAAGGATACATTTCAAACAGATACATACAACTGTGGCACATGGGTAGCAAAAACCGCCTTCAGATGGGCCCAATGGAACAGAGGTTCACACCAGACCACATTTTTCGAGCACCTAAAATGTGACCTATGTAGTGGGGAGTATGGCGACAAAACAATCGCAAAAGAAAATACATAAATACCGATTAGAAATGAGGAAAGAATTAGGGCTGACGGCCAATAATACCCGCAACACGCTGGAGCTCAAAAACCTGGAGCCCGCTGGAAATGACGCTGCAATCAGCGGCTCTAATATGACTTCACCTGCCCACCATGTCCTCACACGTAGAGGTGCCACACCTAAAAAACAGATAGAAACTCTGATAGAAACTTTTAAGCTGAAATGGAAGACACACACCACTAATGAAACAATTGTTTCAGAAACCATCGAATCACATAGGAAATATCATCACACCTCGAACACGGATAACACCAACATTCAAATTCATCTTCTTGTGATCAATGAAATATGGTCAACTGCAGTCCACATCATTCCAGAAAGAAAGATTATTTATTGTGATTTTGATATCCCTACCAATAAACACCAAAAAGATATTCTCACACTCCTCCCTCAAGACCTGAGTGCGCACCGCATAACCTTGAAACTGGGAGTACAGCCGAAAAACATGGGGATTTTCAATTTTACACTAGCCCACAAAGCCTTTCACATCCTGCACAACACTAAATTCTTCTCGGCAGCACAATTAAACAGAGATCTACTATACGAACTTGAAAACCTAAATATTAGAATTCTACCACAAACGGGCAGAGAAGCTAGGATAACCAAACACGAAAATAACAAAGCCATTTCGACCATACGACAATCTCTAAGAACTCACCTCCCGAAAGTTGATGCACATCCAACAAAGCCAAATCCTGAAAACAAAGACGGTAAACCCATCTACACTGCTTATAATCACTTCATCTCAGGCAAAGAAAAGCTCTCTTGCGAACCTCGCACATAATACTTGTATCAAGACATATCAACGAGCAGTCAGGCAGTGGCCAGAGCCAGGTGCACAGCATTGTTGAGGCGTTATCCCGACCTTATTTCGCCCGATGCGGTGGAGTTTGGGGCTCTACCTCATGATCTACACGACACCACGAGCGCTGATTTCATTCGAGCAGGAACTCTTCGAGGGCAGCAGTGGGTCATGATGTGTGGATTTCCCTGCCAGGATCTCTCTCCAGCTGGTACGCTCACCGGCTTGGATGGTAGACACAGCAAATTATTTTATGAAGTGGTTCGGCTTTTGTCCACGCTACAGCAGCTACAGAGGAAACGACCTCCAGGTTACATCCTGGAGAACGTTTCTCCGCTGGCGCACAGGCCGGGAACCAAGATCAGGGACGAGGTGTTCCCTTACATCGCCAGCGTGATTGGCCGGCCAGTGTCCTTTGACGCAGCACGGGCAGGTTCTTACGCTCACCGATTGAGGGCATATTTGAGTAATAACCTGTTCCAGAACTACCAATTTCGCTCTGTGATGGGCAAGGTGGCGAGACCAGAAGGACGGGTCGTATCATCGATCCTATGCAAGGGCTGGCAGCCCAGGCCTGTGGTAAGGACAGACCGCGCACCTCACTATGTGGTGAACGTGGTGGAGGAACCATTGAAGACCCTTCCCACCATCATGGCGACGCAAGGATCCAGAGCGTTCCGAGCATCGAGAATGGGCACCGTTGTGCGCAGCTTTGGCACGGACGCTGAGGAGGAATCCCGAGAGGTGAACCTCGACGAGAAATCGCGAGCCATGGGCTACAGCGCGAACGAGTTACGCATGGCTGATGGCCTGAACGATGAAGAGCTGGCAAGCATTTTGGGCTTGGCCATGGACCGCAGGGCTATGGAGCTATTGATGGCGGTTGCAGAAGCAAGCAGCAGGAAGGGGCTTCCCCACAGCGAGGAGTCCCTGGTGGCGGAGAATTTCCCAGGACAGCCTATCGCTGTAGATCGATAACAACTGGGCAGACCATGCGAGATCGGACCTTCAGCAGAGACAAGCTTTGCTGGCGAAATGGGTTGGAAATTCAAGCGCATACACTCAGCAGATGGCGAAGACTATGAGCCACCGTGACTGGGAAGAGAAGTTGCAGTCGATGTGCTCGCAAGGGCAGAAGGGTGCACAAGGCATCGGTGCTAAGCGACAGAGCTCGAGCACTAAGAAGAAGAAGGAGTGGCAGCTCTACGCCATTGATCAATACCGTCAAAGGCACAAGAGTCACTTCGTGAAGGAGGGTGGGACTCAACCAGCACGCGCCGAAGTGCCCGCTTGGAGTCCACCTGGTGAAGAAAAGGCGATGAGGCTTCTGAGGCTTACATGCACTACCAGACTCACGAGCTTGGTGGCCAGTGTTGCTGAACAACATGCCAACCGCGATAAGCATCGAGACGTGCACGACGATGTGTGGTGCCTCAGGTGGCTGAAGTCTGGTGGCAGCGTGGAACTACCGGAGGACGAAGTTCGCCGAGTAAAGAGGCGCGCAGCGCGACACCGGTGGGACGAGGCCGCTGATGAGATCTACATGATCACGTTGTCGGGCAAGGAGGTGAGGATTCCGAAGCCCGCTGACCGTTTGGCATTGGTCAAGGAGTGCCACTCCAGGACTGGCCATTGGGGTATAAGACGTACCCAACATCTTCTATGGCAGCGACATTGGTGGGCTGACCTGAAGAAGGACGTGGAGGCGGTGGTCACTCAGTGTGAGACCTGGCAGGATGTCGCGGTGGACTTCGTCACCGGCCTGCCGGTATCAGAGAGGGGCAATGATGCTTTCGTGGCCTTCACCTGCAAGCTGACGAAGATGGTCCACGTTGTGCCGATGAACTTCGGCGACAGCTCCGCAGCTGGGGTGGCCAGAATCTACTTTGACTCGGTGTGGCGCTTACATGGCGCGCCTATGAAGATTGTCTCTGATCGTGACCCACGGTTTCAAGATGCTTTCTGGCAGGAACTCATGAGACTGATGGGTGTGAAAGTGGCTCGTACCACGCCGTACAACCCTCGGTCTGACGGCCAGGCGGAACACAGCAACAGAGTTATTGAGGACATGCTCAGGTCCTTTGTGGACGCCAATGTGGAGGACTGGGATCTGTTCACCACTAACGTGGAGTTCGCGATCAATGACTCCAGGAGTGAATCTACTGGCTTCACGCCATTTGAGCTGGTGTTCGGGTTCTCGCCGCTGTCGCAGTTGGACCTTTTCCTGGAGGCCGCACAGTCCACCGCTGGACGACGAACAGGGGGAGTAGGCACCGCACACGAAGTGGCCGTGAAATTTTCGTCGCAGCTGCGGGACGCCAGACAGCGGTTAGAGCTGGCTCAACAGCGACAGCGCGAACAGTTTGATCGCAGACACGGGCAGCGGGAGTATGCTTGGAGATCTGGTCTGGATAGAGGCGAAACACCTTACGGAGAAGGTGATGGATCGCTCCATCTGTAGGAAACTGACCAAGCGCTGGCATGGACCAGTTCCTGTGACCGAACGCTTCTTCAGCGATGTACAGATGACCATGCCAGAGGCCGACAGAGGAGCTCCAGTAGCCTACCGCCTACGCCTCCCTCCTCACCGGCGGATTCACGACGTGTTCGCTCAACATCGCCTCAAACCGTACACCAGCGGTCAAGATGCTTTTGCCGCACGCGATCACCTAGCAGTACCTGAAGAGGTGGTAGTGGACGGTCAGAAGGAAGCACACGTTGAGCGCATCCTTGCACGTCGAGTGCGGTCTGTTCGAGGAAAGGAGGTGGAAGAGTGGAAGGTTCGCTGGACTGGCTACTCCAAAGCTCACGACCAATGGAGGACGCGTGACAAACTTGAACGCGGAAGTCCACTTCAACAACTTCGTGAATTCGAGCAAGCGAGACTGCACATGGAAGCGCAAGTCCGCGACGAAGCCACTCGGCGACGCGAGCAGCGTGGCCGCCACTCCGCTCAAGCCGGAATGACACTGGCCCACCTCATCACTAATCCCTGCGATGAACTGGACCAGCTCGAACAGATGGAAGATGATATCCCCCTGCCGTGGGAACGCCAAGAGCGCGTAGAAGATGGGTCGTTGGCACTGGTGACAGAGCTGCTGGCAATACAGGCAAAAACAACCCGCACGCCCAGGATTCTCGTACTTTTCAGCGGTACTGGCTCAGTAGAGAGGGAATTCCTAAATTGCTTCCCCTCCGCCTCAGTAGTGACCCTCGACTCCGGGCATATCTGGCAACCCACTCATGTGTGTGACATCCTGCAATGGGACTACAGACAATACCCGCCTGGATTCTTCGATGTTATTTGGGCAAGTCCCCCCTGCAGGCAGTACAGTCAAGCGCGCACCACTGGTGGACCCCCTGACCTTCCCCAAGCTGACAAAATCGTACGACGAGCATTGCAGATCATTGACTACCTGGAGCCAAAACATTGGTTCATGGAAAACCCCAGAGGTCGCTTCCCTAACGCGCTACGGCTTCGCCCTATGATGCGCCAGCTTCCCCCACCGCTGGTGTGTACCTACTGCATGTACGGTACGCAGTACATGAAACCCACCTGCATATGGACGAACTCAGCACCACCCTCGCCCCTGCTACGCTGTACTACTTCAACACCGTGTGCGTGCAGATGGGCAACCGGTGCTCATCCAGAGACTGCTCAGCTTGGACCTCACCCGCAGCAGACTGGAGCAGGTCGATCCGCGAGTGTATATCCCGTGCCAGCACTCCTGCTACGACAACTTTTCCGACATTTACGCCTCCGCGACACTGAAGACCCGCTTTAGATTCCAAGTGGCACCCTTCTTCTTGAAAGTGGTGCCCTGGTAGCGGCAGGCAACTATGCTCGAAGAGGAACCAGAGAACCTAAGGACTGGAAAAGCAAGGAACCAGAAAACCTAAGAACTGGAACTTAGATGGGTACCTTAGCGGAGTGA
This sequence comes from Cymbomonas tetramitiformis, assembly GCA_001247695.2. Taxonomy (NCBI): domain Eukaryota; kingdom Viridiplantae; phylum Chlorophyta; class Pyramimonadophyceae; order Pyramimonadales; family Pyramimonadaceae; genus Cymbomonas; species Cymbomonas tetramitiformis. The sequence continues at coordinate 15,482 of LGRX02016480.1, forward strand.
TCCCAGGAGGTAGACCACTCCTAAGGGGGGGAGAGTTGTGCCCGGAGGCACAGCGTGAGCCGATATGCCTATGCGTCCGTATGTGTGTCATCGGGGGTAATCTGGGATTGGCACGATGACAGTGAAATTGGGCTTGAAATCACGATGAGAATGAATACCAGATGTCCGGGGTATGACAGTATGACACTATGACACTATGAGTATGACAGTATGACACTATAGTAGTATGACAGTACTGTGGGGGGTGTCATCGTGGAACTCAGTCAGACCCTCGAAGAATGGTCAGATTCGCATCGGGGTTGAAAAGACAATGAAATCGAATATCAGATATTAAGGTTATGACAGTATGACAGTATGACGCTATGACAGTATGACAGTATGATATGACAGTACAGTATGACAGTACAGTAGTATGACAGTACTGTGGGGCAGTCATCGTGTCAGCCTGTCGGCATAACATCTGAATCGAGAATGACGAATCGGAATTAGAAATGAGATCGGATCGGGAACTGAACGTTGAGCCGAAGTGTGACATCGGCTCTCGAGTGGTTGACCCTGCAACCTGAGTGACGAGTGAATAAGTAGAGCACTTGAGAAGTGTTTAGCCTTCAGAACTCGGAACCGAATTATCGTTTGTACCTCAATCTGGCCCTGATCCAGTATATTATAAAAATCCGAATTGTGTACCTTTGCACGTTCAATCAAAAACATATCTCCGAGCATCTGTCGTCGTGCCCCTGGCACAGCGGATCACCTTCCAGTGATCCTAATCCGAACCAGTTTCACATTGTGCGCGTTAGAAACGACGCCAACGCCAAGACAAAACCATATACGAAACCTCCCAAAACGGACCGCTGTTTAGCTAAACCTCGTCCCGCGCATGATGGTTGGCCCTACAAACATCATTACGCATGTCGTTGCGGGTTCCAGTCCGAATGGTGGAAACGCCAAGCTGCGAAAGATGCATGTGGTCCCCCTCCAGAAGGCGTTGTTCCACGCCCCGCCACAAAGCTCAAGCAAAACAGATCTGCGCGGTTTTGTGGCTGCTCTGCCTCCTTTCGGATCGGCGTGCCCGTTGCCTCCTCTTTGGGTGCCGAGTATCCGGTTGTTCCAATAACCTACGTCAACATGGAACACGCGAACCACTGTATCAGCACCTGCCCTCCCAAATGTTCTGTTCACGATCTCAGGACCACAGACGGCACCCGTATTGGGTTCTTTCGGCCAGAGATTAGTCCTATTCTTCGTAATTTTCTTCGTTTCCAGTACAGGAACAACCAGAACGTCAAACCGAAGGACGTGCAAACAGCGTGGCGCACTGTTCGCATTGCTGAAGGAGCCATGGTCTTTGATCCAGAAACAGGCGAGCCGTCGGCCGAGGTGTGAGTATTTCCCAAGCCCCAGTGACCGTATCCCCCATGCCCCAGTGAC
>LGRX02016482.1:0-29916 GCA_001247695.2 Cymbomonas tetramitiformis
CCTGCACCCGCGGCAATCCTCGGGAAGACCCCCTGCACCCGCGGCGCTCCTCGGGAAGACTCCCTGCACCCGCGGCGCTCCTCGGGAAGACTGTGGAAGGCCCCCCTCGAGTCTGCCCTGCTCTCACTATGAGGCACACCACCGTGTGCCAGACTCTTAGCCATGTATCTGCTCTGAATGCTCCAACTGTTGCCAAGTGTCAGGTGTGAAGCCCTGTTTCGAGTCAGCATCCGGCCGCTCTCAAGCAAGCAATTGGCCGCCCTTGCAGCCGTTGATTTCCTGCGCTCTCGCACGCTCGGTGCCCGGTTTCTCTGGCCATGGAACATTGAGCGGATCGCTTTGCTTGAGAAATCGCAGCGACAAATGCAAGCAGGCGCATGCCTTAAGCGTTGTGAATGGCACCGCATACGAGGACGAGCTCAAAAACATGGCACTGGTGTGTCAACCCTTCCCGAGCACCCGCCTTTCGGTGCATCCTCGCGTTCCCTCGGTTGCGCCCTTCCGATCCTATGGCAGTGAGACGCGGTTCCCAACACCACGCGTATTTGTGAATGTGCCACGCGATCACTATTGACAGCTAGGCACTCCCAAAGATTGGTGGCTGAAACTTGGCGGTAGTATGCAGTAGTCGCCGCGGCTGCGGCCTCGAGATGTGCGGGGAGGTTGGATGTGCTTCAGGAGAAGAAGGAGATCAAGAAGCCGAGGTTTCACCCTCTCGCCCACGCCAAGGAGCTAGAAGTTCTCATGATGTTGGTAGGTTGCAACATGCGCAGCTCCCTCAGAAGCATGGAGAGCGAATCTGGGGAAAACGATTCGCTGAAGGCTGCACGCACTGGGCAATGTGGCCCGACCTTCATTTCGAAAATCACAGCGAGATTAAATCGGATACATTTCAAGTTTAGCGCTTCGTCCTCTCGAACTTTCTGAGCCATGCAACGGAATTATCATTCATGGTGTGAAATCATGAGAAAAGTGTTGTTTCAATGCAAAAGTGTGAATTGTGACTCTGCACTGAAATTGTAGTTCTTGTCATAGCATCTGCATCGTTTATACGTGCTCGCCATGTTTGAATTGTGGCTTGATATCCAAAGTTAGCTGTACTGACGATTCTAATAAGGAGCGCCTGGGCTGTACAAAATCGGTACAAAATGATTAGATTTGTGCTGTTTCAGGGTGTACAACAAGCGGTGCATCGACGGGATGCAATGATTGCTGGTGAACTTGGGCACATCGTGAAGGAGGATCACCAGGACCTTGTTTCAAAGCTCAGGGAGCAGCTTAGAGAGATATCAGGAGCCTGTGGCGAAGCTTGTTAGGGAGTAATTGAGTAGAGAGGTGTATCCGTAACATTTTTAGAGGCCATGAACACTGTCACGACCAACCCCTCCGACAACACTTCGTGAAAGCCATTGTAAGAGTGGCATGTTAGAGCTTGTTTATGAGCTTTAAAGAAATGAAAGTAATCAAATAATCAAAGGAATGATAGATATGAAAAGAATGGAAGTGCAAGTTAGTTGTAGACAACACAATCGTTTTGCACCGATGTAAAAGTCCTATTTGCGTGATGCGGTTTGTGATGAAACGTATGCACCTTTACCGTGTCTTCAGTATGTTTTACAAGTACAATGGCATTAAAATATACCATGTATAATCCTTGGGCCCGTGCCACTTCCGAGAACGTGTTGTTTCATTCCCCAGAATAGGTTTGGAAACTCGCCAAAACACGTTTCCATCTGCAGCTTTCAGAATTGTTGTTGGTTATCGAAAGAAAATCGGCTTTGCGTGTTCGGTTCAAATAAATCTAGTATCACATGGCACCCAGAGGGGGGGTCGAAATGGCCATCTAGGGTATTTGGGTATTGGACGGGGACTTTTCCGATGTATGCAATCGATGTTAGTAGCTATATAACTATTTCGATGTTGCTGAAAACGAGGGTGAATTCCGTTTTAGCTAATTCGACATCATTTGGTGTGAAGCACATGGTAAACTTAGGGGGGTGTTGGACTTTTATGATAGGGTTTGTACGCGCGGGAACTTCTTACGCGTAAGGAGCATATTGTTGTGTGATATTAAACTTCTAGCGTTGGTATATAGGTTTGTGAAGAAATATATTTGCTATTCAAAGTCCTCACGGTGCCGTCTTCTCATTTCCGCGGATCACAGATTGTGCTTTTACGTCAAACGCTAAACTGGTGGAGAACATCGAATTTGAACTAACATGAGGCATACAAAGGGCAAGTAAAGCAATAAGCAAGGATATTAAAACTAATACGAATACCTATTTCACCCTTTAAACATAAGGAACCTTTAACGTACAGTTGGTAATCGAAGCTGCCAACCAGTTACACCCCTGCATCAGCGCAGATGCACGTGGTGCACAGCTCTACTGTGCAGTTGATGGTGCTTCCCACACACGCAGAGGAAGCACCAAACCGAGAATGTCGGTTATGCATATGCTTATATATTTCTATTCTCTAAAGGCTTTTACAAGCCATTATGCGGTTCCGATGGAACTGTTTCCAACGTCCCCACGTACGGTGAGGTCCCCCCCGCCCCCGCGAAACTGTTGGGAATTCAACCCCAAGCTGAGTGGAGATATCCCCGACACTCAGGCTACAGGATATATTCCCCGAAAGTACCGTTACACGTCAGGACTCGTTTGCAAGTGCAGCAATCCATGACTGGGCGTCGCAGGATGCAGCACACGGTCAGGGTTCTAGCTGGTTTTCCTATCAAACGTGCGGAAAAGTATAAGGCAGATCACGTCCTGCGCTACACTCCCACCCGGCAGAAACTTCTTTCGCACGAGCGGAATAGTTATTCCTTCACCTGTAGCAATCGCATCCCCGCTCCCCCACCGCGGGACGACTCTTGGGAATGAAACCCAAGCTGAGTGGGGTTCAGCCCAACACAGGTCCCGCCAGAGAATTGTTCTCTGCGTGGACGCGCTGCTCCCTTTTAAGTACAAATATGCAATCCTTCCTGTCAGGTCGAAAAAGGTTGTGACCAAGTTTGAGCAGCACGGGCGATGCAGCACGGACTGCACAGCAAGAGTTCAAGCCTGTGAGCGGAAATTCGGGACTTAAGCGGTGGTCCTCGTGTCAGCAGCGAACGCGTTCACCTCCTATCAACTGAAACCCGACCTTGAAAATCGAGAACACGAAAAGCGTTTTAAAAGGGATAACCTACGATCTCATCAAAACGTTCGGACCACTCTATGTTACCGAATCTTAGATTTCTCCTAGTCGCCGCACCTGGGCAGTGTGAACACAGCTCATACTTGCGCAACACTCTACTTTATTTGCGCTCGAACAGTGTGCTAGTAGCTCGTAAGCGGAGGTGCAGACCACAAAATGTTTTTGAAACACTTGAAACCGAGAGGAAAGAATCCATGCCCGCCACCTCCAATTGCCACGTCGAACCGCTCCGAGTGCGGGGACCGCCTGTCCGGTTCCATTTTTCGCGCGAACAGGCGATTCGTTGTTGGCATCAAGAACGAATTCCTAGATGGCCATATCTCATCGGGCGCATCATCGAGACTTTTAAAATGATCCCTTTTACGCTGAAAACTCGAATCCGGTTCCTTTTCGACAACAAATATACCTTTTGGGACCTCTCAGAGCTGGATTGGGTTTGTTTCGAGACGCGAAACTGGGTTACAAAAAAGCTTATACGGTGGAATTTGGATCCTCATAAACCCAACCGTAGGTCCCGAGTCGTACCAGTTTCATTTTCATTTCATGCTGAAACAAAAACGATTCCCGTCTGATCCGATTCTTATGGAAATTTCGATGTTTAGGCTGTGCAGAAATCTCTAATCCCCTTGGTGAAGTGGTTATATGATGTCGAAATTTTCAAACCGCTTGGCTGAAACGTTTTGGTTGAAACATGAACTTGACACTTTGTCAAGAGCTTTTATATTTTTTATTACGTTATGAATATGGTTCATGTAATAAAAACACGTCGCCATGACGGGGCATAATCGCTACACACGCGCGCGCGCATATGTGTGTGGGGGTGTGTGTGTGTATGCCTTATGGGGTACTGGCATCTCGTTGTTAACGGGGACGGCCACTGGAATGATTTGGATGATGGGATGTGGCTGTCCCTGTGGTCGGTACCCTTCTGACGGGTACTGCCTCTTTGAGGGCGGCGGGGATTCGTCTGCGGCTGGCTCTATTTATGTCCAGTGCCTTGGGGCTTTTTCACCTGCCGGGGGACTGGTGATCGACACCCACTTTATGGGGTGCTGACATCTCGTTGTTAACGGGGACGGCCACTGGAATGATTTGGATGATGGGATGTGGCTGTCCCTGTGGTACCCTTCTTATGGATACTGCCTCTTTGAGTGCGTCGGGGATTCGTCTACGGCTCGCTTTTTGGGAGTGTCTTGGATTCGTCTGACGCTAGCTCCCTCTCCGTGTACAGTGCTCATGGTTATTACACATGCCGGGGGACTTGTGTTCTTTGACCTTGATATGAGTACTGGCGGATCGCTGTGAACGGGGACGGCCGCCGGGTGGAAGTGGGTTTTGGGAGGCGGTTATCCCCGTGGTGCCATTCTGGCGGGCACTGCCTCTTGGAGAGCTCGGTAGATTCGTCTGTCGTGCTGCGAGGAGAGGCAGAAGGTGGTGGTGTACACCTTCTGTGTTTTCCCTTGAATTTTGTGGGGAGTACTTAGGTGCCCGCATGTTTCCTTTTGTTGACATGGGGTGTTCATGCTGTGTGGTGTGACTGCATTCATGACATGGATAACCATGGACCAACAGGTCCCATCCATCGACCGGGAGCCACTGGGGGGCATGCCAGCAGGGTCCGCTTACTCCGTAACCCAGAGACCAACAGTTGTTTGGCGACGATCGGTCACATCGTATCATGTTTCCATGCTGCTTTGCATTTGGGTTGGGAATATGTATGCGTTTGTGGTATCTTGTCACGGCCCCGCCCTGCTCTTGATTTGCTTCTCACATCCACTGGGATTATGGTGGGTTGGCTTTTGCTGGCCGATCTCATGCCGTTCAGTGTGTGTGTATGCATATAATATACAGGCCATTCAAATCGTCGATTGAACGATTCTCTGATTTCCTTGAGGCAGAGAATCGTTCTGGTTTCGATCCCAGAATGTAGTTCGAAACTTCACGCCACGCGCGCGTCTTCTCCCTCTGCACTTGGCCAAATCGGATCAAATTTGGATGAGCTGTACCCCAACGAACCCTTTCGGAGGCCGCATGCTCTGTTTGTGTCACCGTACACAACCATGATTATGTATTGCTGTATAGTGTCCATGGCTAAATTTGAGTGTGGAAGTAGCAAATCGTCGTTAGCTAACTTGCAATCACGAGTTCCCGTGCAAACTTAGCCCATTCATACAACTTACCACATAGAGATATCGCGAAATCTTGTTTCCAACGCCGGGTTGTGAGCATTGATATGAGACTATCAGGATAATGCGTTGAGCGAACTATAAATACCAATCGATGTATCGTAAGCCCCACCATCTTGAGCCCTTGCCGCGTGTGGCCCGAAAATTTTCGTGACGAATTGCCAGTGTAGCCTCGTATGCCCCGTTCGCGCCGGGAGAAGCGTCGCGTACTGAGTCGCGATCCGTGTCTACTATCGGATGCCTCTGAGTTTGGCACACCCGGTAAGTGCGTTGTGGTAAGCCAGGGTCGATCTTCACTTCTGTGGCCCGAAAAACACGGCATGCAATCAAGGAGAGACATTTGTGGTTTCCTGCGGAAAGTGCTAGGGTTCAATGTGAGAAGGTACATGGTAGGCTTATAAATCGTTCTTGTACCATACACACTGTTTCAATTATCAGCTTTGATATTTTCAATTTTGAGATCGCCTAACAAATGATTTTAACAGTCTCGTCCATGATGTATCCGCCTCATTAGGGTCGTGTAACACAAACATGGCATACACTGTACTACAGGTTTCATCGGAGTCCAATAACCTTATATCCAAATTTGGTCTGATGTGGGCAAATGACGATGAAGAAACGTGACGTGAAGTCGCACTCCGACCTGCATTCTTGGAAAATCCCAATCGACTACTTGATAGGCTCGAAGGTTGTATACATATGTATATACAATTACACCACATGAAATAATATGTGTATGTGCCGTATTCAAGTTGGGCCCAATGTCTACACATACATACACATGTATCCTCGTATAGAAGAAAAAATGCGCATATTATCACTGTTGTTGCAGAATTCATGGGGTATAGCATACCTTGTTTGTTTGGTTTGAAATTAATGTTAGATAAGCTATCAAAGAGAAATTTTGAAAGACAATAATCGTAAGAAGTCAACCCTCGCGGAGTTTCTAATGAGAGAATACAAACACTGCACAACATGAGGTCCGCCGACAAAAGCTAACCCACCATGATGCCGGTGATGTGAGGAGAATTCAGGAACAGTGTCATGGCAAGATACCACCGATGCACACCCATTTCAAACCAAATGCAATGCAGAATGGAGGGATGATGCATGTACCAATCACTGCCACAAATACATTTTGTGAGATTGCACAATATTTCGCAACCCCTGCATGTTGAGAGAATACATATGCGCACACACTGACGGCATGTGATCCGCTAACAGAAGTCAGCCCACCATCATCCCAGCTGTACATCAGACAGATGGAATCGGCCCGATCCAGGGGACGTTTTCTGCCCGTTTGCAGGGGCCGGATGGGGAACTTAAAATCGGAAGCATCATTCAAGCAATTGGGGGAGAGAGCCAAGGGAGACTGGTGGTGGAGGGAGGGGGAGGATCTTGGAAGAACGGGAGAGCGCAAAGGACACATGCACACAAAATGTGGGGTAGCTGGGAGCTCATCCAGCTTTGCACTGCAGGTCCACTATGAAAATGTTCCATGTTGGTCCTCAAGCCCAGGCAAGGTAAAATTGAATTAAAGAGGGGAAACCCAGCTGCAGTGCCATGGGCATCCCAGAGAAATGCCAAGTATCGCTGCTGGCAAGGACATCTGATGGGATATTGGGTGTGGACTCGACTTTGCTCTCAGGGGAAGGGCTCAGAAACAGTGCGTGCTTGGGTTGCGGGTCTGAAGAGGAATATGCTCTAGTCCCAGGCCGGGTGTCCGTCGACTGGCATCACACGCCGCCTTCGGACAAGTGCAAAGGGGTAAGAGTGAGAACGAAGTTGGGGCACCCAGGGCTGGCAGTGAGTCAGCCCACCATCAGCCCAGTGGATGTGAGAAGCATTCAAGAACACGGCGGGGCTGTGCCAAGATACCACCAACACACACACACACACACACACACCTGTAAACTAATGCAAAGCAGCATGGATGGATGTGTGTATGCACCAATCACTGCGAAACACACGAGACTACGCGACTTCGCGCAACTCAATGCGTGCTGCATTCCGGGTAACGGAGAAAGTGATTCCTGCCGGCATGCCCCGCGGTAGCTTCACAGTCGATGAATGGATGGAACCTGTTGGTCGATGAATGCAAGCCAATGGTCTGACGATGGAACATGCATGAAAGCAAAAACCAGAAGCGGGCACCAAGGCGCTCCCCGCACAGATCAAGGGAGGACACAGAGCGAGGCGTTCACCCCACCCTGCCTCCCCTTGCAAAGAAAGCAGAATAGCCTGTCTAATTCCTCAAGAGGCAGCACCCGCCAGAAAGGTACCACAGCAACAGCCACATCCCATCACCAACATCCATCCAGTGGCCATCCTCATCCACAACGGGGGGCCAGTACCTCATATCATGGCCAATGATCACCTATCCCCAGCAGGCGAAACAGCCATGAGGTACCAGACAGAAGGGAGAGCAAGCTCCAGACTAATATGGTACTCCCCCTAAGCGGCAGTGCCCGCCAGGTAGGCACCACAACGACAGCCACACCCCAAGACCCACATCCACCCCGTGGCCGTCACTGTTCACATGCACTCATTGAGCGGCATGAGGCCCATTGACAAAAGCCAACCCACCATCATCCCAGTGGATGTGAGAAGCATACAAGAACAGGGCGGGGCTGTGCCAAGATACTGCTGACACACCGAACGGCATGAGATCCGCCGACAAAAACCAGCCCATCATCATTCCAGTTGAGTGAGAAGCATTCAGGAACAGGGCGGGGCCGTGGCAAGATACCATTCGCTTCGACACATCCCAAATCAAGCACAAAGCAAACCCATCACAAACCTGAATCACAACCGAAAATGTGGGGTAGCTGGGAGCTCATCCAGCTTTGCACCGCAGGTTCGTCATGGATGCTCAAGCCCAGGCAAGCTAAAGATTCAAGCCTCTTGAGAGTGATAGTGATAGTGGAGTTGCCCCTGGTTCAGCATCGACTAAACTGAATGCTTACTTATGAAAATGTCGATGTGTTGCGGTTTTACAAACGTTCGATAGAGTACTTTAATTGGCTGTTGGCATCAGGAAAGATATCCGCTCTAGAGCGCCTATGCTATGTAGGTTAGATGCTAAAGCTTCATAGGACCAAACAGCCAACTCGTGTACATCACAACCGCATCTGCAGTACCCCTTGGTACGAGTCCTGTAGAACACACCACTCCAGCCACCCCTCAGTCTCTCAGGCATCAGCAACTATGAACAAGAGTACCTTTATCCAGCTCAAAGTCACAGCATAGACAGCTCACCAGGTACTTAGAACCAACCAAATCGGCCTCCTTTGCCCATTTTGTCCAAATATTTCTGCACACATCAAACCCAGGCAAAATCTTCTCCACTCGCGGACTCTCCAGGTGAGCCGCAGACCTTTTGATAAAGATGCATCAATCAATAGCACATGTCTTCAAGCCCTACTAGTGTTCCCCTCGTGCTCCTTCCACGAATTCAATTTCTGAATCTATCGCCAGCATGCTTTTCAGCTTTTCGACGGAAGAGACGAATGAATCGATATTATTACATAGCTGTTGAGGACAACTGCTGAGCAGTACCACAAGCAACACTGTGTGGTGGGGAGGCTAAGACGCGAACCTGGTGATACTCCTCAGCATCATACCATTCACCCGCCTCGGCGGCATCGGTGACAAACTGCAAACCACATCCTCATCCAATAAGTTCAAAGTCTCCTAGGACAAGATAAAAGCTACTGCACCATACCGCACCATAAGCACAACTTGCCAAAAACCCACCATGCCATAGGCGTACTCTGCCACAGACCCACCATGTCATAGGCGCACTCTGCCACAGACCCACCATGTCATAGGCGCACTCAGCCACAGACCCACCATAGCATGGCGCACTCGGCCACAGACCCGCCATGTCATAGGCGCACTCGGCCCACAGACCCACCATGTCATAGGCGCACTCGGCCACAGACCCACCATGTCAGGCGCACTCTGCCACGGACCCACCATGTCATAGGCGCACTCAGGCCACAGACCCACCAGACCCACCATGTCATGGCGCACTCGGCCACAGACCCACCATGTCATAGGCGCACTCGGCCACAGACCCACCATGTCATAGGCGCACTCGGCCACGAGACCCACCATGTCATAGGCGTACTTGGCCACAGACCCACCATGTCATAGGCGCACTCGGCCACAGACCCACCATGTCATAGGCGCACTCGCCACAGACCCACCATGTCGCAGGCGCACTCTGCCACAGACCCACCATGTCATGGCGCACTCTGCCACAGACCCACCATGTCATAGGCGCTCGGCCACAGACCCACCATGTCGCCAGGCGCACTCTGCCACAGACCCACCATCATGGCGCACTCTGCCACAGACCCACCATGTCATAGGCGCACTTGGCCCACAGACCCACCATGTCCTTAGGCGCACTCGGCCACAGACCCACCACCAGCGCACTCTGCCACAGAACCACCATGTCATAGGCGCACTCAGCCACAGACCCACCATGTCATGGCGCACTCGGCCACAGACCCACCATCATAGGCGCACTTGGCCACAGACCCACCATGTCATAGGCGCACTCGGCCACAGACCCACCATGTCGCAGGCGATCTCGGCCACAGACCCACCATGTCATAGGCCCACTCGGCCACAGACCCACCATCATGGCGCACTCTGCCACAGACCCGCCATGTCATGGCGCACTCTGCCAAAAAACCCACCATGCCATAGGCGTACTCTGCCACAGACCCACCATGTCATAGGCGCACTCTGCCACAGACCCACCATATTGTAGTCTTACTATATTACGGATGCCCTTTGTCATAGGGCGAAGGGAAATTCGTGCCCTTCGTGTCTTGGGTGTACTGTATCACAAATGCATGTGTACTGTATCGCAAACACATCATGCTGTACGCACCCTGTGTCACATACTCCGTCCTTACCATACTCGTGGACACTACAGATGCTTGGAGGCAGATGCTGAGGCAGGGTTGATGCAATGACGGGTAACAGGTGCTCACAGGCATCATGTGACGGGTGCCACAAAGTGAACGGTTCCAAGGTTTCCCGCGCGCCAAAGGGACGAAGGCTGCCGAGGGGTAAAAGGTGCCAAGGGGCGATGGGGGGTATCTCGGGGGTTAAAGGGTCCCAGTAGGAGATGGTAGTCAAGTGGGCTAACGGGTGCGAGGAGCCGCCGGTTGCCCAGAAGTGAGACCCCTCTGGCCAACATAACTACGGGTGCCGCCACTCCGTGGAAACAAACATTTGGCAAGGGAGTAGGGCAGCCCGCATGAGGCGGGCGGACCTTGAGGCCTAGCTCGCCCTCCGCCTCGGCCAGCTTGCGCTGGAACGCCTCGGCCTGCGCCGCGGAGTGCGTCCACACCGCGGACTTGTACTGCTCCTTCGCGCGTCGAGTCGGCATATGCTCCTGGCACACTCGCGCCTCGTGGTGAGCAACGCAGCGAACCTCGACACCTCATAGGACCTCCATATTTTGGAGATACTGAGACACGTGGTCGAGGCCACGAAATCACAGGCTCCTCGCGATTGTGCAAAGTTTAACGCGCTCCTGCATGGATGGCATACCACGTGCTGTTTCTGCGGAAGAACGCGGCAAAATAGGAATGGTTAAAAAGATGACAGCCATTCACGCCCCGCCGAAGTCTCGCACGGTGCAAACAACCCCAGGCACACCTTGAAGAAAACTTCGAGAAGCTCTTCGTACGTAATCCTTGCCGGGTCGAAGTCGATCTGCAAATCATGGGAACTACTGGTTATCTCAGGCGAATATGTGCACTCACAGCCCGACCAGGGGAGTGAGAAAGGGACTCCCTACGGTTTAGCGATGATCCGACTGAGGGCTATCAGCGCAAGGGCGGCGCCAGATGCCAACGACCAAGGAGAAAATAGGGGAACATTACAGGATGCAATGGCATTTCACTGACGGATATGCTGCAACACATAGAGTGGCATACTGTGGCATGACAAGGCATGTTCGGGGCGAAAACCTTGAGTGCTTCGGTATGTCCGTCCCCACCACACACGGAGCGATATGTCGGGTCAGGCGCAGTCCCTCCGGTATATCCCACGCGGGTGCTTTCAACCCCCGGAAGTCCAGCGAAAGTGACTTCCTGCCCCCGCCATGATTCAAGTTTCCCGAAAAATATTTTATATTATTTGAAGATATAAGACTGGAACTGAAAAACATTGCAGAAGGTTCCCACAAGTCGCGTTAATTCAAGTTGTGTAGCACGGTGTGGTGCGGTCACTGCTGTCGGGTGGAGGTATGTTAAGCTCACCGGGTGCCAAAATCATCCCAGTGCAAACGTAGCGGTTTCGAGCATAGGATTCAAAGCCTTTGGGCTGGCATCGATCTTCTCAACGGACTCCGCAAGGGCCGACGCTAAATCTTTCTCATCTTTTCCTGCCGTGACTTTTGTGCAATACCTGAACGGTCTTGACACGCGAGGCACAACTGCGACAGCAATCTTTCTCGGGGCTTGGAATTTCGACAGGTTTCGCTGAAGTGGTATATGGCGCAGTAACGCCATGGCTTGCACATTTGCAGCCATGATGCAGACGAGAGGTGAGAAACTCGAAACACGCTTCGTGGAGTGATAAAGGATTCCTGCGCTCCCTCCCGTCGCGTGTCCCGTCCGCTCCGGTCCTCGCCTCGCTCCTGCTGGCGTGGGCGTCGCCCCTACGCCTGCCGATCGTCAGCGTAGCGTAACGACGCGACGCGAGGGCACGCGACGTCAGCGACACAAGAGAGAGAATATCAATATGCAGATCTGAAGTTGTGCACTGCAAATGAGACGATCTGAGCCATCCATGAAATACAGTTTGTGGGTGGCAGGCTGACAGCCGTCCGTTCATCGCACGATATCCCATATCGAATATGAAGTTCGCGGATGCGCACTTGCGCAGAGAAGCAGAATCGAGGGGGGATGGATCTCATATCTGATATCACATTCGATTGACATATGGATATGCGAGATGCGACGAACTTGGTTGGATGTTCAGCGTGGCGTGATATAAAGTGGTGGGTCGCGTGACGTGGATCGTAGAAATAAGAAAAAGCGATATGTTTATGGACACGACGAGGAGCTCCGCGAGGGGCAACCCAAGGGGGATAAACTCAGGGGATGCCACGCCCAGTTTGTAACGCGGCGGCCAATCGACCGCGCGTCCGTAACTGAGCCAAACCGCCCATACCGAAAACCTCTCTAACGCGGGCCCCTCACCCCATCTCAAGCGTCGGCGTTTAGCCAATCATGGTCAAAGTCGCAGTGTAAAATCAAGAGTGCGTGGGACCAAACCTGCTGAATATTATAGGGGGTACGTGAACGTACAGGTGGGGAAAAATCAATCTCAAATCAGCATACAAATCAGCATATAAATTTCTTATCCCAGGGAACATATCAATTCCTAGCACACACACTCATTTGAGCCAAATAGAAGAAATATGAGTGCATATGAGCTTAATGTATGGTTGGTAATTGCATGTCAATTTAGTTATTAAGAATTCAGGAATAGCATTTGCTGAAAATGGATGGCACTTTGTGCTGGAAACAGCAGCTCAGGCAGTGAGGACCCGCTGCCGACGGTGAAACAACGGATCACTAAACTCGGATATACAAACGATATATACCCGAGATGAGTGACACAGGCTGACCACCGAAGATGACATACAGGAATGACACTAGACTGTACGAACTAGTCGTAGTGTCAATTCCAGCACACCACCTCATCTGAGGTGGACCAGCTAGTGACACTCATCTCCGGGTATATATCGTTTGTATATCCGAGTTTAGTGATCCGTTGTTTCACCGTCGGCAGCGGGTCCTCACTGCCTGAGCTGCTGTTTCCAGCAGGTTATGGTCCCTCTCACGTTCGCGTGAACTGAATTTTAGCGTAGAATTTTATTTTATTTCCGCCCTATCTTTCGGTTGAGCGTCTCCACGCCTTGTGGGACGCTTGAGAGCGAATTCTTCAGATTTTCTGGAAACGACTGCTTACGGCTTTGGGCGATTACGACGGGGTGGACTCCTACGATTTTTGTTCCGTTATTTCATTGTTAGATCTCGTTTTCTTTGATGGATTCACAGCAGTTTTCTTCGAGTGAGGAGCTTCTTGCTCTTTTGGCGACTATTGATAGTTTACAGGAGAGGGTCTCAACCCTCAAACGCTCGCAGCTGTTGTCATTGTGTGCCTCTATGGGGCGCGCTCTTTCACATTTTCGGAGTTCGGATTTTTCGGCAGTTTCCTCAGCGGATTCTTCACCAATTTCTCTGCAGATTATTGTTTCAGAGACTGGCACACCGGTTGGTGGTGTCCAGGGCGTTGAGCTTGCAGCCGTAGATTCCGAGAATTCTAGACCTTCACTTTGTGAGAAAGGCGTTGGCAATGGCGATGCAGTTTTGGGCGTCCGATCAATTTCTACTCAAGTTTCCACCACTAGACCCTTGCCTAGTGCCACTAGGGCAAGCGAGATGGTGCCACAGGCCCCTCCTGTGGTAACCGAAGTTCACTATGTCCATGCGCCTCCCATTGTACCTCCCTATATGGGCTCTGGGGTTGTTCACAGTTTTGAGGAGTATTTAAGTAGTGAAGAAGAAGATGAATCGGAGTATCCACTTGGGTACTTCGATGATTCCAACGACAGTTGTGAGGAAGTAGAGGAGGAGCAAGATGGCCACTTGGCCGCTCCGCATTTTTCGTCCGATCGATTGGAACAGGATGAAACCCTGGACACAGGTTTCCAGGGCGACTCTTATGGCGGAGTTTTGGAGCCCCCACTTGGGGAGGAATTTTTACCGCAAAGCGAGTTTCATGTAGACGCAGTTTCTTTTGAAGATGAGTCTACTGCGGACGATGAGATCGAGTACACCGCAGAGGAGTGGGCTGCCTGGGAGGCAGGAGCCCACGATTCCGTTGGAACTGGTGGTGCAGAATTTTATGGTGAAGATTCTTATTATGAGGATGATGCTAGTTACGATTCTAGTGATGGCTACTTCTAATTTCTCTAAACAGACAGGCGGTGTTCCTTTTGGCATTTCTCCACCACTTGCTGTAGTTTTGGGCAGAGGATGTTGTTGAAATTCCCACCACTAGCGGGCATCTTTACCGATTGAGACGAACATTTTTTTTATGGCAAGAGACCTTACAGTTCGCAGACATATCAAAGCTAAACCGACAGGCGGAATTCCTTTAGCATTCTCCATCACATGCAGACAGGCGAGATTTGTGGGAACACCCACCACTAGCTGGCAGAGCATTAATTTTAGCAGACCAGAATGGTCCTAGCAATTTCCTAGGCTTAGCAGTATTATTTTGCTAGCCTGTACATTCATCTTGCCACCTGTGACTTTGACTAGCTCCCTAGAGTTAACATCTTGACATTTCTCTGTAAACTCTAGTAGCTAGGGTGGTGAGTGTCACTAGCTGGTCCACCTCAGATGAGGTGGTGTGCTGGAATTGACACTACGACTAGTTCGTACAGTCTAGTGTCATTCCTGTATGTCATCTTCGGTGGTCAGCCTGTGTCACTCATCTCGGGTATATATCGTTTGTATATCCGAGTTTAGTGATCCGTTGTTTCACCGTCGGCAGCGGGTCCTCACTGCCTGAGCTGCTGTTTCCAGCACTTTGTACTTTGATGGGAAAGCTAAAATATATACGGCTGTAATATATTATAAGATTTCACAGAGACGAAAGCTGAAGCCGTGGACTCAGGGTTTCGGATACAGTACTAAGGTGAATATTAGAATACAGAGACTGTTTTAATATTCCCGGCGGTCGGTGATGATGCGGCACGTGACACAGCAGAGAGTCACAGCACAGTGAGGGGTGACAGCAGAAGGGGGGCAACAGTCACCCATATACTGGGGGTGAAAGTTGCATCCCCCGTGACACCACCTCACCCCGTAGGTGTGAGGTGACCAAATGCAAGTGTTACGTGGGCCTGCAGGATTGTTCGGATCTAAGGGGCCTTTTTCAACCCGACTAGATTGGCTACTGCCGGCGTCATCCTAAAATCTAGCAAGCACATCACACGATCGGGCTTTCTCTCTTTTTTTTTTGTTTTCTTTTCATCTGTTTCCTTGGCTGTACATTCTGTGCTCAACGGTTGATGCTAGGCACCCAAGGGACCGTGCGGAAAGCCGGCCAATCGGTGGCGTCGTCGTCCAACTCCATGGCATTGAACGCGGCAGTCGATGGAGACGTGTCAACCGCGGTTGCGGCTGCGGAAGACTCGGTTGCCAACAACTCATCTTCCGCAGGAGGATCGGCGGCACGAAACCCCATGATGGCAACGTCGGTTGCAGAGTCTGGAGCCGGATCCTGTGGAGCTTGAAGAGCCATGGCCCGCACAGGGGGCGGGGGGTCTGGCGGAGTCGGCCAACGAGAGATGGGGGGGCGGTCATGAGCGGGCTTCGCCGCGAGAGGAATGCGGTCAGGGGCAAAAGATTGCCGGCATGCGTAGGGGCACACACCCTTGGTGGAGGGGTGGCCATCCGTGAGGCCCCAGAGTCGAAAACAGGTGACGCAGGGGAACCCTGCGCCTTCCCACTGCAGGTGCCTGCCGCCCTTCGCCTTCCATGTGCCCTTGGGCTCCACGTACGCATCGCTGCGGAGCGCCATGAAGGTTCCCACACCACCGCGTCCGCCGCCCGTAGGAGTACGCCCGCCGTTGCCACCACCGGAGGTAGGCGGCGGGGGCGTGGTGAGGCGAGCGAGCCTCCCCTCATCCCGGTGCACTGTGCAGATGCGCAAGGAGAGGGACGAGAAGGAGAATCGCGCACCGGCGGTGAGCTCGCGCAGCACCACCAGATACAAGGGGGTGACGTGAGGGGAGACCGCCGCGGACATCTTCAGCACATGACGAAGGTCCTCCACCCTGTTGACGTCGCTGTACGCGGGGTGGAGCTTGGCGTGTTTGTCCGCCAGCTTGCGGAACACCGTAAGCTGGGGGGCGGGGTCGTTGGACTCGTCGATGATTAAAGCACGCAGCTTCGTCCAGTAGCGGTTGGAGTCGGGGTCGCCGATGCCTTCCACGTGGAACCGAAGCCGCTGGAGTGCTGCGCGGCCATCATGCGGATAGATGCGCGAGGACTCCTCCTGAAGGGCGAGGGCAGTGCCTCGCAAGACTGTCGGGAGGATCACGAAGATGAGCTCGTTGAGGGCCATGTGGTACTCGTCGAACTCGTGGTCCAGGTCCAGAAGCTTGTCGAATTCAAAGTGCGAAATCGGGGACAGGACGTGGGCCAAGTTAGCCAGAAGGACGGTGAAGTCGGTTTCGGCGTCCTCGCCGTCCAGGGACAATCCAGAAGCAGCTTTGTAGCCGTAAGTACGAAGTAGACGGCAAAGTTCTTCACTGTAGTGAGATGCGTAATCTAACCGCTCACTGTAACCGTGAGCGGTAGATGCCCGTACAGGGGTGGACACCCAAACTGATTCATCCTTGTAAAATTCCTCAGCAGTGGGGGCACGAGCTGCCGGCAGGGGCTTCTTCACCAGAGTGGACATGCGCACGATGGGGTCATTGTCTTGGGACTCGTGCGATGACGGTGTGCCAGAACGTTGAGACCGTGCAGGTGAAGAGGAGCCAGTCGGTGAAGGCGTGGCCCCAGATGTTGTTGCCCTAGCAGCGCGTAGAGCGCTGCCAAGTGTCGGGCGTGCTGCGGGCATGTTCGGGATGAAATAGTTCGGAATCTTGTCGAGCTGGAGATGCTTTCTTTGATGACGGCGCGGTACGTCACGCCAGGAAGATGATCTGCGAATCGAAGAGAGGCAGGGTGCTGGTGGTGCAAGAGGCTGTAGATGCCGTGGCTGGAGGTGCCAAATTTCAGTGATGATAAGTGAAAAACCGCTGGAGTCGCGGGTGTCGCTGGAGATGCGCTGACCAAAGTAAGGACCGAAAAGCAAAAAGACCACTGCTTCAAGTGGTGCAGCCCAAACCTGATGGGAAAGCTAAAATATATACGGCTGTAATATATTATAAGATTTCACAGAGACGAAAGCTGAAGCCGTGGACTCAGGGTTTCGGATACAGTACTAAGGTGAATATTAGAATACAGAGACTGTTTTAATATTCCCGGCGGTCGGTGATGATGCGGCACGTGACACAGCAGAGTCACAGCACAGTGAGGGGTGACAGCAGAAGGGGGGCAACAGTCACCCATATACTGGGGGTGAAAGTTGCATCCCCCGTGATACTTCTCCTTGGTTTTGGAGAGAGCCTTGAGCCCTTGACCTTACTCTCAAGGTATGCCATCACCCTCAAATGATCCTGGGTGAGGTCCTCTCCATTTTCGGACTGGCTTTAATGGTTGCAAACCATGTTTTCGAACTTGATAGGTGCGGACATGTTTATCAGTGTATCTGGATAGAGTTGTTGTGGTTTGTATTGTCAATATCACGGAGACACAGACTCCCCCCCCCCTGGGGGAGGGAGCCCTGGTCTTTCTGTCACCCCTCGACCTCAGGTGCCAGGTCAGCTCCGCCTGTCATCAGTGGTGGGGAAAATAAAACCCCTGTATTTTATTTTCATGTATCTTAGACTGCGAATCACCCGAGCATCTCGTCCCAGCTTCACAGAGTTTGTGGAGACTGTAAAAACACGCATATAACCCACCGTTGTCCGTTATATCCACCGTTTATTTCACCGTCTCTGTTAGGTGTTGGGCCTCACCACTGGCGAGCTTGCTCACGCTTTCGGATTCTTTGATCCCGTACCTTGTGCGGTAACTGTCCCGCTTTTCGGCGACACCTTCGTCCTCTTTGCCGCCATCTTCACCACGCGTCCCCCTTGGCACCGGGAAATTATTCGAGCACCTTGTCCTCGACCACACCCACCGTTACCACACCGACTTTTTCAGCATTTCACGTTACGTGCTTCCAGCAATGTCCGCGGAGCGCATTTCGCTTGGCAGTCGCCTTCGCGCTGCCCGACCCACGGGCGGGGCTTCCCCTACCCCCAGTGCCTCCAGTCCGTCTGGGGATTCATCTGGCGAGCCGGTGGTGCCCAGGCATGGCTACGTTGATCACCCGCCCTACGCCGGTGTCACGTTCACCAACTGCTGTCGAGTTTCATCAAAACAGCGATGTATGGACATCCACGCCTGTGCGAGCCTCCCAGCGTACTGAATTCACTGAGAAAATGGACTACGCCTTCGCTTATGGGGAGGAACTGGCCAAGCTTCTTCGTTCGCATGGATTCAAGTCGAACGTGGGCCTCTCTTTGGATGGACCACGGATTCCGAGACTGACTTCGCCGTCCTGCTGGCGAACATGTCCCACGTCTTCGGTCCTATCTCCCGCGACGAGGTCTTCAAACTTCTGGATCTGGACTTCGAGTACGAGTACTACCACTACACCATCAACGAGCTCATTTTTACCGTGCTCCCCACTGTTCTCCGCGGCATGGCGCTCTCTCTCTCTACGAGGAGTCCGCCGAGATTTTCCCGCACGACGGGCGCTGCGCTTTACAGCGCCTTCGCTACCAGGTCGAGGGCATTGGCGACCCCGACACCCATCGTTTCTGGGTCCGCCTTCGCTCGACTGTGATTGACGAGACCATCGAGCCCGCCCCCCAACTGGCTGTCGTGCGCACCCTCGCGGACAAGCATCGCCGGCTGTACCCTGACTACACCGACCGCAGCCTGGTGGAGGACGTGTACACCGTCCTCCGATCGTCCGCGGCCAAGTCCCCCTACGTTACACCATTATATCTGGTGGTGCTGCGCGAGCTCAGCACCAACAACAACTTCACCTTCGCCTCCCTCACCCTGCGGCTTGGTAAGGTTTTCCGTGACGAGTCCGCCCTTGCCCGACTCTCCGCGCCTGCCTTGCCTGCGTCTGGTGGTGCTACCCGCACCGGTGGTGGTGGCGGGAAGGAGCCTGCCGGGTCTTTTCATTCCCTGAGCAGGCGCAAGTTCATCCCGCCCGAGGGGACTTGGAAGAAGAATGATGCGGGCGGGCGCTACCTGGTATGGGACGGCACCGGCATGCCGTGCGTGACGTGCTTCCGCCTGTGGGCCGTCACGACCGGCCACATGGACTCCGACGGCATTTGCCCCTACGTGTGTGTCCAGGCCTTCGCACCAGGGCGTGCTCCCGCCCTCGCACCCCGTGCTCCACCCAAACCCCCTTCCATGTCCGCATGGCCGCCCTCGGACGCGCCGCAGGCCCACGCCCTCCGCGAGCTCGAGCCTGCACCGCAGGATGCGGCTCCTCCACCTGACGCGGCCGCATTATCTGTCCGCTTCTCGGTTGAGCCGCCCCCTCATCGCGACATCGACCCTCCCAAGGGGGCACCCACGGCTTACAGCGACAGCGATGACGACGCGCCTGCGGCGCTTTCCATCGTGCAACACGAGGACGATGACGTTGACTGGCCGGCCTTCCGGTCCACCCCGTGGATTCCGTCCTTCAGCGGGTCTGGCAGCAGCAGCTCCAAGTGAGCATCGAGTTCCGCATCGTCGCCAATCGCCGACGCCAACATGTGTGGACCTCCGTGTGCCCATTAGACTTCAGTAGCAACCTCAAACCTTCGATGCCTAACTCCGTTAGCCTATAGATTGTTCCGGGCCAGCGCCCGAGCGGGGATCCGCAGCTAGCTGGACTGAGAAAGGTCCCATTGGGCCTGTAACTATCTGTATGGTTTAGGGTTAGGGCTTTCTAGCTTGCATGCCTGCCTTGGCACCTCACCTCTTCGGGGTCGTGAGGTGGTGTCACGGAGACACACACTTCCCCCCCCCCTGGGGGAGGGAGCCCTGGTCTTTCTGTCACCCCTCGACCTCAGGTGCCAGGTCAGCTCCGCCTGTCACCAGTGGTGGGGAAAATAAAACCCCTGTATTTTATTTTCATGTATCTTAGACTGCGAATCACCCGAGCATCTCGTCCCAGCTTCACAGAGTTTGTGGAGACTGTAAAAACACGCATATAACCCACCGTTGTCCGTTATATCCACCGTTTATTTCACCGTCTCTGCTACAATAATGGTTTAAGCAAAGAGTCGTTGAACAATTTGTAGGTTGCTACAGGGAAGTAAGTTCAATCTATAGTATTAAATAGATTTGGTAATTGTGTCCATAATGTTGACAATTGTCATTGTGCAAGTACATGAGCGGCGGCAATTGCATTATTCGTTTGAAATGTGTCATTAAAATTTAAATGTTCAACATGTAGAACAACCAATAACATGAAAGATTTGTAATAGTATAGATTTTTCCAGATAAGAGTTCTTCAAACTTTAATAGCTGGCATGTTTGCGAATGTTTCTTGGAAATTGTATTCATAATCTGACAATATCATTGCGTCAACGATAACCGCAAAATGGCGGCATTCATATCATTTTGACATGTGTCATTGATACTTAGGTGTCAACACTTAGATCGACCAATAAAATAGAAGATTGAACATCACAGTATCCAAATATCTACAAATCAAAATTCGGTATTTGCAACCAATAGTGTTATTTGAAGCATAGTAGCAAATATTTTGAAATTTGATGTCGCTCAACCCCCTTCGTCGAGCCGGCCTCAGCCAACCCCGCAGTGGGCGACGGGATGAGCCACGACGGGGGCGCGGAAGCCCAATCTCGCCCTCAAAATTAAAAGGCCAAATCACCTACGAGGCTCAAACATCCCAGTTGATCCAATTTCAAAGATCCAATTTCAAAGAATAAAATTAATAGATAGTAAGTTGTCGATTCCCCTACGGCTCACGGCCACCACAGTGGGGGGGGGCTTCGCCCTCCCCCCCAAAAAAATGTGGGAAGCAACTTGATTTCCATCGGACTCGGCCAGCCCATACAACTGACGTTCATGACAATGTCATCAATTTTCAATGTCGAGCTCTCAGCATTAACACTGATCCCCCCCCCTCGATCCTCGCCAAAAAGAATTATCTCCGTCAGATCGATGGTCGCCGATCGACAGTTAAGGGTTCGGACAAAGGTTTAATTCATAATTTAGTCGGTTTAACTCATATTTAATATTTTATAATTGTTCAGACGACATTCTGTCGATATATCCACACAGTAGGATAGAAATCTTCGGCTACAGAGGTTCAGAGGAGGCCACAGTGCCTAGACACATAATGATAAGAGTGGTTTTAACGATGTTTGTTTCCCTCTTGAATAATCGGCAGCATCCTTGTGTCGAGTTGAAGTAGCAGCTTTTCACTTGTTTCATCAATGTTGTTTGAGTTACAGTACAGTAAGAACTCTTAAGAATAATGTTACAGCAAAGCAAGCGCATCTTCTTATTTGAGTTCAAAGATGCACGCATAAACGTTTCGAAAGCGCGACTCTTATTTCGATAATCTCGTTTATTTTTTAAATTGGAAAATTCTAGACGAAAATATACCCTCGAGACGAAACGTTAAAATTTTTGCAGAAATCACATGGATAACGGTCGAGCACGCGAGCATCTAGACTTGTTGCGATCGAGCACAGAACAAGACCACAGATGTGTCGACATGACGGATCGGAGGCTGAGCACGAGCGCTACAGCAGCACGACTCGTAGGCTTACTGGCCACGGTCCCTCCGTGTGCACGAGTTTGCGACAGAGGGTACTCACCTCGGGGGCAGTGGTGTTCACGTGCCTTCCCATACATGTCAACACACATCCCTTCGGCGAGGGGGCATCCGGAAAGGAGCTGTGGTTGTAGGTTCTCGTGCTTGCTGATAATAGCTTTTTAATATTCATCATCAGCCTCACATTCGGTTTTTATGCATGCCCTGCAGCATAATGATGCCCCTGAGGGCAATCTGCAATCCTCGCTGTCTACGATCGCGCTAAGGTGCATGATCTTACCAATCCATGCGGCTTCGAGAGGTAGAGGCGCTCCGGCGTGCTTCTTTCACTGAACGTAACAGCTCATTACGACCGGAGCCCTTGTTCTTACCACCCCCACCTTTTGGTGTAGAGTTATTCATCTGGCGTTTATTATGTCCACGCCCTCCGTAGTTCATATCGTGTGGCATCTGCGATCATGTTCACCGCACCCACTGATATACATATTCGAATGCTTCTATAATCAAATCGACAGTCGCACGAAAGTGATTACGGCCATGTATCGCACGCGTGCAAATTTACGTGTCAAGGCCATAAGAATGCCGTGTTGGTAACCTTTGTGCCGCATGCAATATGTGTACAGGTCAGCAACATTTTGTAAGAATAGTATGAAATGGGTATTGATACGATATAAACGTGCAAGTTCCCCGAAGAAGATATTATGAATCTGCTTCACACGCATTAGATGCGCCATGTGGGAATTTATGGATATTGAACTGAAACGCAGTCCGTTTGTCATAGACAGTATTGTATACCTCACCGGTATGTTCGACATGTATATGCATGTCTAAAAAGTATGCTTGCGTTATAATGCCAGCCTGGTCAGGCATCGTGACGTGCACGAGCGTGACACCTGTGTGAGCTGGATATACGTCACGATATATTTCAGCAAATTCCGGACAATTTATAACACAGAAGTCATCAGCATACCTCCATATCATGTGTTGAAATGGTGTATCTGGATTAGCTACGACATATGCCTTCTCTTGGTGATGAAGTGCCAAATTGGCTCAATGAGAGAAAGATGCACCCCCCATAGGAATGCCACATGTTTGTCTAAATGTGGCGTCACCTGCTTGCACGTACATATTACGTAAAACATGTAGCACCATCGATATGATGTCATGTCGTGTATAGCAACCTATGCCTTTCATACATGCCTCATCAGCATGATGGGTATGGTGCCAGAAAGCTTTATCACCATCTGAATACTGATTCAGTCGAACCATGATGCATGATGCCCGTGTCACATGTAAATATGTGAAATGAACTTCTGAGGAAACAGCCTAAAAAATGAACTGTTGATGCAGGTTGTGAAATATGGAATCAACGTCAAAGGTGAATATGTCATTAATGGTGTCCGGTCGTGTAAGGATAAATTCAAGTGAATTTTCAACAAGCCAATACTTTCTAATGCAAGTCAACGCAAATTCTTGTGCGTGGAAGTCACGTAATGTATCCAATATTAGGCGCAAAGTAATCGCAAGAACACGTTGTATATTAGATAACACACGGTCGTGCGCTGCGGCAATTGGGCATTATCAATAATTTACCATGTACCGGAGCCAAGGATGTGGCTCGAGCAATTTAAATATAACATGGTGCACCCACTATACAGCGGGCCCCGGAAAACATCGGGACGCATACATCCTGCGTTATGCTGCAGTTTACATACTAGGCAACTATGCAGCATGTTTCACTGCAAAACTTCCGCATGACAGTTGCCAAGGATCATTTGTCACGTGGCGTCACGTCAAGGCGACACGCACATCCGTGTGTGCCATGGGGTAACGAAGTTTGCGGTCAGAGACCGAAGAAAGTTTTCGGGCAGAGCAATTCGACGTCCTGCACTTTTTAAGCCATATAGGTTGCAGAGTCCACGTCTAGAACACCAGAAGCTAAGCAACTTCAACCCTGCACTCTTATTTGTAGCATTATATCTTTTATTTTCAAGTGTATACTAATTTGGTACGTTGTATAAATATGTTCCTTGTACTAAGCCAGAATGCTGGTGATAATGTGATGTATCTTATGATATGAATTTAGCCGTATCTACTTTCTAATCTGCTTTATACTGTTCAGGTTAATCCGGATCAAACCATGAAGGCCCAAAATGGATTAATCTGTGATAAAAAGGAATTCATGGTGGCTAGGTCTTGTGCGGCCATTTACTGAACACTCGCAGTCGGCTGGCGGAATCATCGGGAGTCTGAAGTGCAAAGCCGAAAGAATAAATCGCCAAGTGATGAATACCGAGAGCTGAGTTCTCGAGAATCGGCTCGGCCGATGATGACATGGAATGACCACAATGGCAGGGCGGAGTGGTGATCTGAAGATTGACAAAGCTAGTAAAAAATGCCATCAAAACCACCCATTTTCCGTGCATGCTACTACACAATAATGATTCCACTATCCTTCATGGATGATAATCCTATCATTGGCTAATAATCGAAGAAAGCAGTATCCCCTTCTAAGTCTTTCATCATTTTCGGCCATCAGTGTATTCTTTAACACGAACGTTACGTCGCGGTCGAAAGCATGACTTTGACACAGTAAGCACATACTAGCTGTCCTGCTCCTCACCTAACAAACCTAAGTGACCCCCCAAAACAACTACACACCAAAGGAAAATCGTGACGCACGTAGAAATGTTCAAGATGCCTTTAAAGCGCCTGTAGGTCGGGTGCTGCTTAAATCTTCCCAGGTCGCACTTTTCTGTAGCAAGTATACTGAAAACTTCTTCATAGTCGGATGGATACACACCAAATATAGGCAAAAGCAAGCTGTCCACATCGAGAAGAAAATAAAGAGCAAATCCATTTGTGTAGATGTCAATCCCCAAAGAAGTGCGCAATACAAAAAGCGATGCTGCCATCAGAAAGATGCCAACAACCGTTTCGTCCCATAAGAGAAGCTGAAGTCTGCGCCGCACTGTCTTCTTCTGAGGGATGCAGCAGCAACAACACCTCTCTGCCCAACAACTACTATCTGCCCAAAGGCAGCAGCTGGCCCAGCAGCAGATGCAGGACACGCAATAGGACCTTTTCACAGCCGCTTCTTCTGAGTCCAAAATTGTTGGATCTAATGTCAAAGATAAAATGCTCACCCAAGAGTAGGCGACACTCCTCCAAATTAGCCTTAGTATAGCAAATATGAAGATACCTCCCGACACCAAGTGGTATATTTCTTGAATTTCGATACTGGTGTCTTCAGGTTCCCAACTAAACGAGGCATTAGAGACTTCTTTTAGAATGTCAACAAAAGAACTGCTCAGAGCACCGAACACGAGGCTTTGCTGCATAACGATCACAGTATGGCAAGACCTGTGCAACATAGTGACGGGTGTGAGGACACAATACACAGCGAGAGGACCAAACGTTAGTCAAGAGTCTATAGCAAGAATTTCGAGTTTTATGTGGTGGGTCCTCGCGACACACGCTGGCGGGTGCACGCCCTCCTGTCGTCTCCCGCGCAACAAGATGTTAAGAGGTGGCACTCTTTGGATGATGCAAAAATATAGAGAAATCGATCGAAAACACACGTTTAATGCATAGCATAGCAGCGTGTTTCACTGCAGTACGGATATATGTACACACAAGCACAAGAATGTGTATTGCAGCCTTCTCGCCAAATGAGTGTTGTTGCTGTGCCCCCATGGTATTGACACCATCCCGACCTTCTCCCATGACCTCGTACTATTCATGTTGCGCAGCCTCCGGCGGTATCGGATGCGATGGAGTGTTCATAAGCACATGGATCCAAAAGAACTGCGTAGAACAACCTGATGTCATTCGGAGAGAGATTGTATCCGAGTACCTGGGGATTCGATGCCCAATATCAAACTGAGATTGTTATAAAGAAACTGGCACAATGCCGCTCTCGGCGATCGGAAAACAGCGCCATGGGAACGACTTCGGTACCG
This sequence comes from Cymbomonas tetramitiformis, assembly GCA_001247695.2. Classification (NCBI taxonomy): domain Eukaryota; kingdom Viridiplantae; phylum Chlorophyta; class Pyramimonadophyceae; order Pyramimonadales; family Pyramimonadaceae; genus Cymbomonas; species Cymbomonas tetramitiformis. Next base: position 25,880 of record LGRX02016482.1, read on the forward strand.
ACCCGTGCAGTTGCTTTGTGCACAAAGACAAGTTGGTGAAAGCACTGATGATAGCATCACCGGCACCCCGATATGATATGAGTGGGAAGGCACCATGCCACAAGCAGGTCAGCGCTTCAAGTTATGTGCATGCTTTCCCCACGAAAATCAACACCTGCCCACTTTCAATTGTCATTTGTGAAGCATCAGCCGTACCTGTATACAGTTATAGGGATATCAATTTAAGGGACTGCGCACCTGTAAAACCAGAATAGCACGCGCGGAGAAGGTCGCCTTGAAATTGACTCTGAGTGAAGGAGGCACATATCAGACACACAATTCAGGCCTGTGATGTTTCAGTTTGTCCCGCTTCGCATCTCAGGCATGATGGCGGGGTCATTCACAAGAGAGGAACCTGGAAGGAAAAGTGATTGAGGCACCGTTTGAGGCTACAAAGCGCGCATTAGAATGAAAAGAAATCGTGCCACGTGCAGTTAGAAAAGAAGGAACAGGAGATGAAACGAACGTCAGCACGGGGCAGCAAAGAAAAGAGGTCCAGTCATGTCGCCACAGAATACCGGAAAAAAATGGAAATGGCGCAGAAAGTCTCAGCACACAATATCAAATACACAATTTACTTGCGGTAACCCTTAATTGTAAACAATATCGACCCACAAATAATAGCACAATCATGTTTCCGTTCCAGGGCACAGGATCAGCAGCAGTTTCAACGCACAGGATCAGCCAAACTTCCTGTAAGGCGAACGCATCGCTTGTTGAGAAAGCTTGTTGAGAAAGCTTGGGAACATATTCTTCCAGTTCGGCGTTGTTACATGTCGCGTTTGAGAACTAGCGCCATAAAAAATTGGTTTCAAGTGTGTGAAGCTTGTGCGGGATCTGAGGTGCTCGCCTTTGCGTACTGCTCGTGGATTGTATTCCATCAAGCATCGTCTGTATGGATTCGTGTCCATCTGCGTCCCTCGACTGGGAGTTCGCTTGATAGCTGCTGCTGTCATCGTGACCTAGAGAATAAAACCTTGCTTGACGATTCATCGTTTGTGACGCCAAAGGATTCAGACACACATCTAGAGCGCTGTTTACCGTTGACAGCTGAACCGCGCTTCTCCTTCTCTCCAGCTCAGAATCGCGAGCGGAAACGGCATCTAGAGACATGGTGATGAAGCACCTTTGAGAGGCAGGACGGGATTGCGCCCTGAACAAGATTTAGAGAACGTGTATGTTATGGTTCCTCACGCGCTGCTGGGAGGGCAGTGCGAAGTGGACAAGGATGACCGGATGTCATAAACAAGGAAATCGCACACCGATACCATATAAAGCTCAACCTCCCCAGAATTGGAGGGCAACTATTTTCATTCGCCCTGAGATGCGATGCACTTGCACACGTCCGCTTGGCAGACGAGTGAGACCCGCGCCGGAGTGCAGTGAATCTCCAGGAATTTGCTTATTCGGAATACACTGTCAATAGATCGTTCGTCACAACCCTGGACAGCGACATTCACCTCCCAACTTGTGAGACGGATTAATTCCGCTATCTGATGCAGATAGGTTTCAACCAGTGTTGTCAGTAGGTCACATATCTCTATGACGGTTTGCCCTCCAATTCTGGAGGGAAGCCCAGGGGTAGTGATTCAGCTGCATTGTGCGAGCTGTAGCGTAGGCCCAATGGCCATATTTCGGTGCACAGGGGTCAAGCAGGTACCTTGGGGTAATTTGCACGCCGGGGGGCTAAGGGGGGCGAGAAGAGCCTGCACAATTTTTGCAGGAATTTCGGGGGTTAGTCATAGAGGTCCAGAGGGGGTCCTCGGTGTGGTGGGTGGGTGAGCAGATGGGCCGCTTTGGAGTGATTCCCTTGAGGTCTAAGGGCGTGCGAGGTACTCAAATGCACCACAAGACATCCCCAAGATTACCCGGAGGGGTGGGGGGTAGAGTGGTGGCAGAATAGTGGGGTGACAGCCCGTGGCTCGCACTCGTGGGAGGTCTACGCGACTAAGTCAAAAACGGTATCGATTTTCGGGGAAAAAACTCGACCGTCATAGAGATATCGACCCAACTTCAAAATCGGCATCCCCGGTAGGAAATCATCATAACTTATCTACTAAGCCCTGTGGAGGTCCAATCGACCCCCCTTGGGCTCTGGGGTGGCCGTAGACCCCTTGAAATTAAAGGTGACTGGCCCCCGATATCTCTATGACGGTTTGCCCTCCAATTCTGGAGGGAAGCCCAGGGGTAGTGATTCAGCTGCATTGTGCGAGCTGTAGCCTCGTAGGCCCAATGGCCATATTTCGGTGCACAGGCAGGGGTCAAGTAGGTACCTTGGGGTAATTTGCACGCCGGGGGCTAAGGGGGGCGAGAAGAGCCTGCAAAACCTTTGCAGGAATTTCGGGGGTTAGTCATAGAGGTCCAGAGGGGGTCCTCGGTGTGGTGGGTGGGTGAGCAGATGGGCCGCTCTGGAGTGATTCCCTTGAGGTCTAAGGGCGTGCGAGGTACTCAAATGCACCACATGACATCCCCAAGATTACCCGGAGGGGTGGGGGGTAGAGTGGTGGCAGAATAGTGGGGTGACAGCCCGTGGCTCGCACTCGTGGGAGGTCTACGCGACTAAGTCAAAAACGGTATCGATTTTCGGGGAAAACTCGACCGTCATAGAGATATCGAGCACAGTAGTTAGTATTATTGGTATGACAGTAGGTATGGCAGTAGTTAAAGGGGTCAGTAACTGTTGCGCAAATGGCAGCAGCAGAAGTTGCGACAGTACTGTAGTAGCAGTAGTTGTGACAGTAGCAGTAGTTGTGACAGTAGCAGTAGTTGTGACAGTAGCAGTAGTTGTGACAGTAGTAGTAGCCACGGCAGTAGCATTTCGTTGATATGACAGTAGTTAGGTACCACAAATATAACTGCAAATGAATTCTTTCACGGAATATTGCGCCCATGCTTACAAACGATATATCAATCTGTTCGTCTATGAAAGACCTATTTGTGGTTCATTTTTCAGCCAAAATGGCCAAGTACATCAAAAGTTATGCCCATTCCGAGCATTTTCGATTTTTACACTTTAAGCGGCGTACGCTCCTGCAAATTTCACTGCAAATGAATTCTTTTACGGAATATTGCGCCCATGCTTACAAACGATATATCAATCTGTTCGTCTATGAAAGACCTATTTGTGGTTCATTTTTCAACCAAAATGGCCAAGTACATCAAAAGTTATGCCCATTCCGAGCATTTTCGATTTTTACACTTTAAGCGGCGTACGCTCCTGCAAATTTCACTGCAAATGAATTCTTTCACGGAATATTGCGCCCATGCTTACAAACGATATATCAATCTGTTCGTCTATGAAAGACCTATTTGTGGTTCATTTTTCAACCAAAATGGCCAAGTACATCAAAAGTTATGCCCATTCCGAGCATTTTCGATTTTTACACTTTAAGCGGCGTACTGGAATATCCTCACGGATACTCCTCAGAATATATAGATACACAGAGGAAGGAAAACGAACCGCATCTGGAAAATGGCGAGGCGATCCGGGATCGCTCTTTTTGTGATCCGGAACGGGATCGATCCCGGGAGGGAAGTTTCTTACGGGATCGTTCCGGTTTCGGCGAGATTACACGATCGTAGAGGGTACGCTCCAGGTACGGGAACGATCTTGGAACGCTCCAGGTATGGGAACGATCCTGGAACGCTCCAGGTATGGGAACGATCCTGGAACGCTCCAGGTACGGGAACGATCTTGGAACGCTCTAGGTACAGGAACGATCCTGGAACGCTCCAAGTACGGGAACGATCTTGGGACGATCCAGGTACGGGACCGATCCCAAAACGCTCGAGGTACGGGAACGATCCTGGAACGCCGCAGGAACGGGAACGGTGGAAGGACAGGTGTGATATGCTCAAGATGTATTCAAGCATTCAAAGAAAGTGTATCATGCACCACACATAAAAAAGATAAACTTTCAGAACACAAGGCTAGAGGTAAAGGAGGCAACTTTTCAAATGTGTATATACAAATACAAAAAGAAAATACACCATACAAT
>LGRX02016483.1:0-35847 GCA_001247695.2 Cymbomonas tetramitiformis
ATGCGGAGAGGAGGGCAGCGTAGACGTGGGAGGTGGTGCGATGTGCGGGAGATTACGGGCAGCGGGGTGACCTGGCAATATGCCTTGTGGGAGGTGGATGCAGAGGGGAGGGCAGCGGGGTGACCAGATTTCATGCCTTGTGGGAGGTGGATGCAGGGTATGGCGACGCGGGGCATGCACTGGTTACTTCGGGAGTAGATAAATTAGTGTTTGTGGGCTCCACTGCCATTGGCCGTAAGGTAGGTGGTATTGGAAGAGGCACCGAACCCGCACGTCTTGAATGCTATTCGCCTCTCAGAAAGCGTGCCACAAACCAGTTCTTCAGCTCATTCTGCGGCCGAAACCAAGCGGCCTCCTTGTGCCTCAGGTGATGGAGTCTGCTGCGGGCACTCTCACACCTGTGGTCCTGGAGCTGGGAGGCAAAGACCCCTTTATTGTGTGCGATGACGCTGATCTCAACCAGGTCAGCCCGGCCCCTCCGAAGTAGCCACCGGTCCCCGGGACCGTCATGCCTCCGCTTTTCGCTCTGTGCCCGATGACTTGAGGTCACCGAAGGTACGGGTCTCTCTCGCTGCCATTTCGGATCTCTTCTCTGGAGCTTCGCCATGTAGCGGCTCAACCCACGGATCAAGCATGAGCCAAACCGGAGGCTATTCACAGCGGTTGGATCAAGCATGAGCCAAACCGGAAGCTATTCACAGCGGTTGGATGCGTGAGCTAAACATCGTAAGCTTCCCGCACTCGACGCCGCTGAGCGGTGAGGGTTGGCAAGACTTGATGGCACGGTTTTCGCATCACCGATGTGATTCCTGCACTTACTGGGGTGAGAGGGCGCAGCAGCAGCCAATAAGGAGTGACGGCGGGGGAGGCGGGTGCGCAGCTCATGCCCTTCGCGTTGCGCGGCACATTCCAGAGCATGGGCCAAAACTGCACGGGCGCCGAGCGCTTCATCGTGCAGGTAGGTGCCGCGCTCTTAACCGCTCCTTTGCTGCTCAGCAGTGTCATTGGCAGGACCTGCTAAGGGCCTGCCTCCCGCGGTAAAGAGTGACAGCGTTTGTTGGTGAAGGCTCCTCTCCGGCATCATGCTCTGGATCCCCCGGCTGTGGTGTGTATCGTGGTGGCCTGGAAACTGCTGGAGCTGGCCGAAGGTACCTCATGCCAAGGACCTGCGAGGCGGCGCGCCGGGGCCCAGAGGCAACGAAGCCTGCCTCCGGCCTGTGCAGTGAGACACTTTCGGATTGGTCGCGGGATGGTGCTGAGGCGGCGCAGGAAGGAGCGCACGACAAGTTTGTGGATATGGCAGTTACGGCAGCCAGGGCTCTCCGTCAGGGGCCTGCCCTGGGTCCCAACTTCGTGGACTGCGGCGCGCTGTGCATGCCCAACCATGCGGCTCACCTCCAGGTGCATGGATAGGACCCCCAGTGGGCCACCCAGGGGGTCAGAGTGTGCATTCCCTCGAGGGATCCCTGCATAATATCATTTTCCCCGAGGGAGATGGCCGATACTGTCGGGTATTGCCCTCCAATATCCCTCTGCCCATGTCCTTTGTGGTGGATGGCGAGAGTGCGCCACCTGTACTGGTTGGAGGAACCACACAGAAGAGGGTGCGGGGCGTGTCGTGACGGGGTGGGAGGGAGCGGCTCGGGCTTTGGAGGGCGCAGTCGCTGGTGGACGACGCCGTCGCTAAGGTGCGTGGTGTTCCCTGAGAGCAACTGCTGGCGCGCTGGTCTCTGTCTGCCCCGCCCTTATGCACCCCCTACCTGCTGGGGCTCCCCCCATGCCTATCCCACCCCCGCTGCTGTCGCATCACTGCTTCCGAAGTCTTTGACCTGCTGCATGGACGGCCATGATGCTGCGAAGGGGGACTGTGTGGGAGAATCGTCAGGGCGCGACCGTGCTTGCCGGAGGCCAGCTGCCGGGTGAGGGCTCGGTGGGCCAGTTCTACCCACCCACGGTGATCACCAGCATGACGCCGGACATGCGCATCATGCGCGAGGAGGCAAGCCCCAGCCCCCCTCTCCCCTTGCCCCTTTGCCTACACCTCGCTGGCACTGGGTGCACGTGAGCGATAGGCGTGGGACAGTGGCGGCTCACCGTACCTGCACTGTTTGTTCGTGCGGGTTATGCCATAGTGCCTGTTGACCCCTATGCCGATGACCTGCTCCTTCACCCGAGGTTTGAGCCGTGCTCTCTGCGTGGGAGTGTCCCCAATGCCGATGACCTGCTCCTTCACCCGAGGTTTGAGCCGTGCTCTCTGCGTGGGGAGTGTCCCCTCGGGTGATAGCGCTCAGAGCGCCAAAAAAATGTCCTCGCGCAGCCCATACTCTTTCACCTGCCCACCCCCCCTCACTCCGCGGATGGGGCTCACTGGGCGCCCTGCGAGCGTTCCTCTCTTCTGCTGGGCAGGGAACTGTTGTCTGGCATGCAGCCCTGGCGATACCGCATGCGCACCCCATAGCAGTTCAATGCCAGCGCCCCTCTCCGCTGATGCGTCAAGCCAGACAGCTTTGCCCATATCCCCGCTCCAGAGGTACTCCCGGCTTACACGTTGGCCAGCTGCCCACTTTTCGTTTGGGGTTGCGAGGCGGGGCGGAGGGCGCACAGGTGTTTGGGCCCATTCTCCCGATCTCCAAGGTTGCCAGTGACGAGGAGGCCATCGCGCTCGCCAATGACTGCCCCTTCGGCCTTGGCAGCAGTGTTTTCTCCTCCAATCAGGTGAGTGCCTCTCTGTGCACTCATTCAGTCAGGCGAGCGCCTGGGTATGTGGTGGTCCAGTCCGGCGAGCGCCTGGGTATGTGGTGGTCCAGTCAGGGGAGCGCCTGGGTATGTGGTGGTCCAGTCAGGCGAGCGCCTGGGTATGTGGTGGTCCAGTCAGGCGAGTCCTAACCTACTAGAGCAAGACCCAACCACTAAAAATGAATTTACCTTTGGTAATATGGGTGAGGACAGTATGGTATGGACCCGGGACAAATGGAGAGGTTGGGAGAGGGGGGAGTGGGGGAATTACAGGCTCGCGCACGAGCCATTGCTGCACGCATGCACGCTGGCATGACGTCTATCAACGACTTCGCCGCCACATACATGTAGCGTCCGATGCCCCCTTCATTGCGCGCCCCTTCTCATTGATATTGCTAGCTCCCTGTCCGGGATGACGGACGCGCCTGCCTGTGGCCGCAGGCTGGGGGCTGCTTATCATCCTCCCCAGCCCCTCCTCTCCCAGGCCGACAATCCGCCGTGTGTCACCTTCAGCTTTGCTTACTATTTTTTATGCTGCAGCGGGAAGTCTCGACCAAGGCAGCCTTGTGCACCGTTTGCACTGCAATGGCGATGTCTGTAGGGGGAGTTGTTACGGTGCTTGCAGGTCACAGTCCCTTCCTTTTGGCGGGGTGAAAGACAGCGGATTTGACCGCTTCGGTGGCGTGGAAGGACTTCGTGGTTGCTGCTACACAAAGGTGCGACCTGAGATGCTGCCGCTTGTACCCTTGTCCCCTGTGTGGCAGAGTGCAGCATGCTGGATAGTGAGCGCCGGCGGGCAACATGGGTGATGGAGCAGGCAGTGTGTGAGGACCGCTTGCCGTCTCTCATGAAGACGAACATCCCACCCATGCTGCAGGTCTTGGTCGTGCTGCCTCTTTCCCCACTCATGCTGCATGGATGGTCTGCCAGATGTTCCCTGCTCCACGCGGCGCTCTCATCCTCCGGCGCAGCATTCACTCCCGACAGCTCCCCACCCCACCCCAAGAAAGCCAGCAGCAGGATTGTCCCACTTCGAAATGATGTTTTAGCCTGGAAACCTCGGTATTCATGTCGTGCTTGCCATGCAGCGCCAGCTCGATGTCCATGGCGCGCAGCTCTGGCGCCACGTGGCTGTGCTGGGTCGGACGGTCCCGTGACGATGGGGAGAATGAGTTATGGAGCAGATAGGGCGGTTTTGCCGACAAATCTACACGAGGACAAAAGCCAGACAGGCTTTGATTCGAGTATGAGAGGGGATGGGTGGATGTGAGGACAACAGTATCCTGTAAGTGAGGTTGCGTTCGATTTTGTGGCAGCCCTGTGCAAGCTCTTTTACGGCCTTGGTAAGTAAATTGCAGTTTACTTCATGACGCATCCCTGTGCAGCCATGGCCGCATCGCCGTGCCTCGAGTGCAGAGGAGTGCTCTTGTGCGTAACTAGCACACGCTTCAAGCCTTTGCGTCATCGTGTGCTCCAGACCTCCTCTGCACCCTGTGCGTGGTTTTGTCTTGAACGTGGTAGGTTGGTGATGGTGGTTAGTGTGTCCCACGCTGTGCAGGCTTCATTGATCGAATGGAAGCTTTAGTTATCATGGCCAAGTGTTTTCTAATGCCCTCCAGCGTGAAGAGACACTCAGCGGCGGGAGCTCAGTCGGCGGGCCTCAAGACCGGCAAATCCGAGTGATTTGTTATGCTCGTGATCTCGATGCATGCTAATCCTACGTAGGAAAATCCAGTCCTTGAATACATGTCAATTGATGTGTGCTGTGATGAATATTCAGTGGCGTGGGATATCCCAAGCGTTGTAATGGAAAACACCCCAATTTTGGACGGATGAGCTCATGTGCTGGCAGTTGTGTTAGCGGTATGTGATAATTTGTTGCGGTGGCTTTGATATTGGCGGCAGTAGATGATATGTGAACGAATTGCCAAAACTTTATTTGGAATGTTATGCATGTGTAATGCCAAGTATCCTGGAAGGGGGTCGTTTGTACCAGGAAATGCGAATTACATTAGGGTTCAGTTTTGGATTGGCAGTATTGTACGGTGCACGGAGGTACAGGACAAAGGCATCAAAGTACGTTGTTGAGACATGCGCAAAAAGGTTTTGCGGTCCATAGCCAAAATTCTTAATTGGCCGGGGTACTGTGACAAAATCCTGTATTGCAGCCCAGATTTGAAATCTAGGCTAGGGTACAGTGTTGATTTGTGTCCTTGCGAGGATCAGGGAAATAGCACTTAGAAACGATGTCGGTGCGAGTCAACAATTGCACACATTCCGTAATGAACATCAAAGCGGGCGACCATAATGAATGCAGGATCTGACGCAAGTGCGAAAGTTACCGAAATAGCCTGTGATCTGGTAATTCCATTGTGAGCAACAGCAATTGAAAAGCGAGATAATCCATGTGTGTATGACCATTTCCACGACTAAAATGCGGGAGGCTGCCTCTCCTCTACCGTTCACCATGCATATACCGTAAGGCTCAAGGTGTTGACGTATCAACACTTTAATGTATATGCACTTATGATTCATATGCTGGGATTGTGTTGTTCACTTATGTTGCAACACTTCAAGTAGACACAGTATCTGGCATATAATATGGCAGGGCACTTTTCTTACAGAGTTTCAGTCTTATCCGTCATTATAAATATCTTTTAGTCTTACTCTGCACTTACTTATATTTTGCATAAGCTGTGTACCTCAAACCTCAAACCTCCGATGGCAACATTACAGTACAAGTACTGAGTAGTAACCTCTCTCATGTCATCAACCCGATCGCGGTTCTACTGTACTCGTGTACTGAGTACTAAAGCTAGGTACCTCATACGTCATAATCCAGTTCGGTCTTACTATACTATGTACTGAGTATTATCCAGTTTTGTACTTAGCCATTTCTGCCATCGTGTTAACCTCTGACGCCATGTGCTCCTAGCACCCCCACCCCCGGAAGGTTACGGCCTCGCTAGCAGCCCATAAGTATCCATGGCTGCTGCGCCGGCTATAAGGGAGCCACCCTCGACCGTCATGGGACCGCCAACCCCGTGAATTCTCAGGACCCATCCTCATGCTGCCTGGATTCGCATGTACACTTCCCAGGCACAATGTGCAGTGGCGTTAGAGAGTCTGCGGTGGACTTAAGCCAAGGGGTCTACATTTCCGCTCGCTCTCCGTCGCCATCACAGGTGCACAAAGTACATGTGAATGTGTTTACACAGGTTTCCACCTGTCGCCTGGCGTTTGTACATACCGAGGCACTATGCCGTGGCATTGGTAACCTGGTCAATTAAGCGAACGAGAGATCTCACCCGAGGGCTGTCCTCGCTATGGCGACTGCCGCCCACAATACACAAGGAACACGCACGACAAGCGTTGGGGAAGGCGTCCTTGCGCAGGCTGGTACCTGTATATATACACTCCAACAACTGGAGTCCGACTCCCAGCCTCCATCGGTCTCTGTCAAAAGGGCATTCACAGCTAAAGCTATCAGTTGGATTTCACTCTGCCAACTCCACAGTACTGGCAACCGATTCAGCTGCAGCCTCACTATCGGGTCGTTGCGCTGTGCGATAAGCCACTCGCGTTACACGGGCATGTAGCTCTTGCTTCAACGCCTGCTCCCTCGCTATCTGCTGAGGGTCCACTGGCACTATTATCCGCCAGCCGCAGTCATCTTTATAGGCATCTCTCCGCATAGGTCCAACTATCCTTCTCATCACTCCAGTACGACATCCCTTCGAGTATCCTGTCACAACTCTCGCAACGGATGTGGGCCGATGCCAAAGCTACCCGACAGTCATTTATAGGGCATTCCCCTTATACATTTGACCTAAATCCGGCCATGAAAACAAAATCTAAAAGTATTTTGCCAACGTTATACTTTAGATGATGCCTTAAAGGTTTTAATTGCAAAAGTATTTGCAATAATCTATTACGATTTCCGACGTATTTTCCGATATTTCTTCCTCTATAGGCTTGCTGTGGTTTGAGGTAGACGACCCAGTCATTAGGTCGGGGAATAAGACTGTAAAATCTTAGAATACTTCGTATAAACACATTATGACACTTGCGAGGCTATTCGGGGCCATTATCGTCTCACCACTATAAGCATCATATCTGAGTAGTAGACATGGGGACGACGGCTGCGAGACGCTGCTTGCGCAAAACATTTTATGGTAAATTTCGAGCGATAAAATGGATAAAGGGAATATATTATTGAAATTTAACACAGGAATTTAGTGTTAAAGCGCGCTTTCACGACATGGGGGGGCGAAAGCCGGCATCGAGCGGACTAGCGACCAGTCCGCAGCACGAAGCTGCGGAAATGAGCCTGGAGTTGCTCATCAGCACGGCTCAGGCTGCGCTGAGAGCCCAACGGCTTGCACGAAGGCAAGGGGCACCCCTGCCAGAATGCATCGGTGACGACGAGACCATCGCGATCACGCCTCAGCAGAACCTGACATACTTGGCTTTGCACGCCACTCGTGCAGTGGCGACGGCAGCAGCGGTTTGCTTTCCCGCATTTCAGCGGGCTAGCAGAACCGCGACTGGCTTGGCGACTACATCGACTTTTCCGCCTCCTCCATCCGCGCAAGGCACCGCCCACACGCAGGGACCCAGCGCCAGAACGCAACGACGCATCTCGCAGAGGCATAAAGCGAGGGGAAGAGTTGAGGAGCGGAACCATCCGCCAGCAGCTACGGGATTTTTCACGACCACCTCCCTTAAGCCAGCCGTGGTGCCAGGCGGCAAATTCACTTTTGGTAATGTCTCTGGGCAAGTGCAACCCAGAGACTTCAGTCTGGCTGCGCCGCCATCTGGCAGGAGCGGAGCAGTCAGCGACTTTAGCAGTTTCAGCGACGTCGTGCGGACATCGACAGCAGGACAACCGCCCTCTCCTGGCGAGAAGCGCAGCGGAAAGCCGACATCGGTGCCGCCAAGCCCGCCGCGAATCGGCAAAAAGGGGAAGGCAGCAGAGCAGCCTGGTACCCCTGCGGACGAGGACATTGCCGACCTCGAGTACGACGACCCTTGGCACGAGGCGGACGGCTTGGCCACTGACGTGCACGACTCGGTGCATTTAGGATCCTGTGCCGCATGCTTACTTCCCTAGTGCGTTGCACTGAACGCACTGCTTGACCTTGCTTATGTTAAGTCAAGCGCCATCACAGGTGACCACTCGCGAGAGTTGAGCAAACGGCCGGGCGCCGCTTTTCGTCCCCCACACCACGACACATCCGGGGTTTTTTCAGCGGCGACAGCGGCGTGGATTCTGGAAGTGGCAGATACAGACCACAATATCTCTGTCAGAACATCCTAGGACCTGACTCACAGTAAAAGCCCATTCGCAAAACAGTGATAACCCTGGAGCCAGACTGTGATTACACGGCAGCTCATTGACCTGCCTGTATCTTTGGATAGGCGCCCTAGTTGAATCTCCGATTGGGAGCGTGTTCGTTGCTGTTCGTGCTCCACTAGTCGGGGGTTCTTGCATCCACCGTTCCTGCTAGGTGGGTGCTAAACTAGGTGTCATCTTTGACCTGCCGGGGTAGGCCCGCATCCTGCAGCCTCCCGTTATGAGGAATGGCTGCAGATTAGATGCTGTTAGCATGGCAATGGCCACCTAGCAGAACTCAAGGGCGAAACCCTCTAGTGCACTGGACTGGGAAATAGCAGTTAGGGCAGAGGGGCAGGCTTGACCGCTGTGCACCTAATAATATCACGCCTCCGGTAGGAGGAGTAACATTTTTCTTTTTCTTTGAGTAGTCGCGGATGTAGCGTCACATATTCCCCAAACGGGACCCAGCAGTGCACGCAACATACATTCTGAAGTGGGACTACCGGCAGTACCCGCGGCACTATGCTTCGGCGGGATCTAGGTCAGGCCCCCGTGTACCGAATACAGCAAGGCGAAGACCACCGGGGAATTGGATATCCTGGCCGCAGATCGACGAGTACGGCGCACCAGGGATATCGTCGACTTCTACGTCCCCGCCTACTACTTCATTGAGAACCCAGCAGGAGACGCATCCCACGGATTGCGCACCCGCGACCAGTGATGCGAGGACTCCCGGAATCACATGACCTGATCATGCACTGCCGCTACATCGGATTTAAAAAATTCCGGAGATGCTTTCGTGAGAGAAAGTGAGAGCTACCTCTTATCGATAGCACTTGGATATCATTGAACGAAATAATATAGCTGTAACCTAAATAAGCGTTTGCAAGCCAATAATTCCCGCTCCATCCATGAGCATCCTTATAATATACCTTCCGATATCCGTCATATGCATTGTGAATACTGTACCCAGGCATGCGCCATTTCGCCAGCAGACCTTGGATCGCGAATTTGGCGCGGATTGGATAATAGTTTGTTTGAAAAGAGAGCTTCAGCTGACATTGCATAATTTCTGCGGCCTAGCTGGAAATACTGCTCACGGGAGCGAGCCTGGCTCGCGCCGGGAAAATCAGGGATTCGCGAGCAAAAATTAGGGATTTGGGCCCGTAGGGCCCAAATTTCTGGATTCGAGGGCTTTTAAGGCCCGTAGGGACCCAACGAAATTCCCGGGTTCGGGGGCTTTTAAGGCCCGTAGTGCCTAGCGAAAATTCAGGGATTTGGCCCTTCCCCCATGCCCGCGTTCGGGACCGCATGGCATTCTCGACTCTGGGATTCGGCTCTCGAGACAGACGAGATGAGAGATCTGCGACAGACGAGATGAGAGATCTGCCAGATCTCTGATCTGATATTACTGTGTCACGCTCTCCCGCTAACCAAGAATGTTAGAAAACTGTACACCTTATTCTCTCCAGAAACCATATAGAAAGTCTCATAATATCATGCAACGGCTCCAGCAACTGCAGGGATGTCGTTCAAATGAAGGTTCTGCCCGAAATTATTTTCTCGGAGGAACAACGCGGAAGACCATATTTCTCGGAAACATAAAACGGAATGCGCAGCAGAGGCTCCTTCTTTGCGAGCTTGTTTTCCTAAGCCAAGTCGTGACGTTTCTATCGAGTTTGATCTGCAAGATCCGAGCACGGATATTTCTGGAGAACTGCGCAATGATATTGCGGAAGTGAACACTGAAGTAAATGTCAACGAGGATGCCAAGGAGAGTTCTCCTAAGCGCCAACGCATAGACCCACACGCCACAGTGTCCACTGTTCGTGACGAGCGTGTTTCCACTGTAAGTGCTGCATCGTCGGTAGCTCAACTCGTCACGATCATTGGCCTTCTTACTACTTTGAATCTTATTGCTACGAGTGAAATCAAGCAGATATTTATATTATCGAGCAGATATTTTGACAAAGCCCAAGTTTTATGAGGGAGTTCATGACCGGATGTTTCTGTTCCAACATTGTGCATTGAAACGACTCAAAATGAAGCTGTGGTGGAGAGCGAGGGGTCTTGCACCGATAAGCGCGCGGCAAGTGGTCGGCACCTATCTCAAGAAGCCCTGGTGATGGAGAGCGTGGTGCACTGGAATGCCCCTGCATCCCACCGTTCTGATGATTTCATCCGGGACGCCTTGAACCATCAATTTGGTGGAGCAGTTTGGCGCTTCACTACTGCCACAGACAACCGCGCTCAAGTGCATACCGTCTCTGAGGTTATTGACCGGTCACTTAAGGATGATAGCAAATTGTCTTTCATGGAATAGGCATAATTTTACTCCATCGATCCCACGATACAGTGCTGAATGCAACTTTCATATGAATTATTTTCAGTGTATTTTCATATATGTTATGATTTATGTTTGTGAAATGATATCTGCAGTGTTCTGCACAAGTATATTTGTGCGCCCAATTTGACATATTCGTATGAAATAATGTCTTGTATTGACGTCAGGAATATTCTAATAAGACGATGAGAGTAATAAATTCATTTAAGGAATCAACGTATTTTCGAAAAAGAATATTCTTTTTTTCAGAATTTTCGACTGCGGCGGGCATTTTCAGGGAAATGCAAATGCCGAATCGCGCCGGCATTTGCAATTATTCCAAGTAGGTTCTGCGGCACATGCTCCGGGAGGATCAAAGGCTCCTTCAGTGCGCTCCGGACATATCCATGTCGAATCAGCTTATATATCAACCATGATACATTGTATCAGTTGTTCTTATGGCAAATGCATATCTGTTATAGGAATTTCTTATTTTGCAGCAGAGTAACAACTCATTGTAAAAATGCACCCATTCATTCGCAACGATACTATATCTCTTGTTGTCTATTAAACCGGGTGGCTATGATTTTGTTTACTACAATATGTACGTGTACAAAATCATTGCACAACTTTACATAAATGTACGCGCACAGCTATCGATGCCAAAATCGTGCAATTACCCTCAGGGTTCCACTGCAAAGCTAGCCTAGATTCTTAAGTGGAGAGTTAATCGTGAGGGATCGGACTCTGCGCCGGCTGAGCCAGATGGTCGGCAGGTTAAATCATTTTCATAATTAATGCTCTCTTCACTCTTTTGCCGAGTATTGCTTTTCTGCAAATTTGCTAAAGCGCTTCATATCTTTTGATTTAAAGGCCAAGCCGACACTCACCAGCCACAGTCCCCCAACGATACAGTATCCCGTCAGAGTGGTGAAGGGTTCGGCCGCTAAGGAGGTCACCACAAGGAACTTCACACAAGAATCCACCTTTCCTGATAACTTAAATGCATCTCCCGTTGAGCACAAGAATGGAGCACGTGCTTTCAGGCCGTGCAGCTCTAAGTAAGGCACATCGTGACAAAGGCATAAGGTGAGTGCGGCACAAGCAAGCTCAATCCACAAAGGGTGAGGAAAAGATTACTGATTGATCTTTAATTGGCGAGTTTCAGTAACGGGTAGCGAAGTCACCTTCATTTAAAATGCCTTCGACGAGGGGAGTGAGAGCATTTCCAAAGGGCACCAACGCCTACGGCACACTGCAGAGATGAGCTTGACAAACGCACTGTGCCTCCACAACAGAGGTGAAAGCGTCTCACTCCAAGGCCAAGGGTTTTTCTCTGTTGTGAAGAACAAGTGCATCCTCCTTATATCCGTCCCCATCATCGGCATTAGTCTCAATAGTGAATGTTCCCCTCGGGACGCGCTTCGTGGCCTCACAACCGTGCCAGGAACGGCAAACCGAGCCTCAGCTTTTCACTTCCGATTAGCCGCACCTCGGGCACTTCGTATGAGATGGTGAGCTGCACAGCGCACTTGGTCTTGTCTTTTCGTGGGAAAAATCTAGCACCAGCCAAAGCACACCGCCTGGCCCTCAGACCACGGCCCTGCAGGCGCTGAGGCCTTCCGCCCGGCCCTCAGACCACGGCCCTGCAGGCGCCGAGGCCTTCCGCCCGGCCCTCAGACCACGGCCCTGCAGGCGCCGAGGCCTTCCGCCCGGCCCTCAGACCACGGCCCTGCAGGCGCTGCGGCCTTCCGCCCGGCCCTCAGACCACGGCCCTGCAGGCGCCACGGTCAGAGTGCCGGCCCTCAGACCACGGCCCTGCCGGAGCCTGGGCCCGTCGCGAATAACGCGCGGAAGTTTCAAGAGTAACAGATCCTCGCGCAATGCCTCCGTGAGCTCGCAGCACGGACGGCTGATCAAGCCCTGGAGTGAGCTGCAGTGCTCCTCCAACACGGCTGCGCAATTTTGCTATGGAAACGGCTGAACGACCCATCCAGCCTTCAAGAAAATATGCAATGGCCCCCATATACACCGTGCTTAGTAAAATCAGTAATCAGCGGATTCAAGAATTAAAAACTTGGGTTTTCTCTCACAATTCGAGGAAGGTGAAGGAGCGCAGCCCTTCCACACAATAGTCGGCTTCGGAAGGGACGAACATGGCGCACGCGCGCGCGCGCCAACTAGTTACTAAGTGATATGGAGCCTCCTCGTACGGCCGGAGATTAAAAATTTCGTTTGATATTGCAATATTGGGCGTCGGCGCCTCAAAGAGTTAAACAGACAGTTTGGAAAAACGAATAAGAGCGCGAGGTGCCTGTACCGAATGGCTCCACGGTTGGGCACTCCCTTCTCAGCTCTCCAGTGAATCTTCTGATTCTTAAGCGGCTGGACGACCAGCCAAGCACCATAAACAGCACGTTCAAAAGCTATTTCATTATGGGACTCGCGACGCACCTCAGACCGTCAACACTTCCCCTCCACGCCCGCAATGCGAAGAAGAAAAGCAACCGCTCTTGGAGAAAGGTAGGAGACGGAGGAGCATAAGCGAAGAAGTACAGACAAGAAGTACAGCAGCAGTACTCGAATGCTGATACTTTGGCGCGGCGCAAGATGGATGGCTTAGGCACAAGAGGTGTTCAGGTATGCTTCGGGAAGATATCAGGCGTAGGGAAGGGGAGTCGCAGGCTCGACGTCAGGCAGTCTCGAAGATCACGTTCACGACATGAAGACAAGAGGTTACCGTCAAGTTTGTGGCCTCCCATGAGAACTGCCAGTCTCGGCCGAACTGGTTCGTGGACAACGTCCATTCCGAAACTTTTCGCGGTTTGCTTTCTATAACCTGCCGCGTGGCACAGGTTCTCCATCACGCCACAACGACTTATCAACGTGTACCGATGCCATCAAACTGGTGGAGCCGAAGACAGGTGAACATTGGGGCTTCCCATAAAGTTGTTTCACCCTTCCAAAGAGTGGCATAGGGGTGGGCTTTCTGACACCGACCTTGACCGAGTTTACCCAGTTCATCCAAGTTGGTATAAGTTCTGTATCGTCCCACAGGTCATACGCTTCGGCCGCCGGTATGTTGCACTCCACTTCCGCACTGGAGAGGCCATTAGATGTCGCCTTGTCCCGTCAGTACATCGCGAGGGGAAACAGCGTTAGGGAATCTATACGTGATCTGCACTCCTACACGGCACAACTAGCATATTTCATAGGAGCTACGACCGTCTATTCATAGCTCTCAAGTAGAAGTAATGTTTACGCTTGGTGAGCAACACGCGACGTCTCTGTATAAACTGTGCAAAAGTGTATTATCTCGAAGCGTGAAGAACGATGACCTCGCGTGACGAGCTACACTTAGTTACAAGCACAAGGGGGTGGGTCGTGTGACCTCTGATACTCACACATTATCTAGCCAAATAGCGGTGCAGCGTATTCCATTGGATACTCCACCTTCTAGAGCAGAGCCCGAAAATGAAGTTCTGCCCAACCGCACCCCTGACGACTTGAAAACTGCAGGCGGGCTCGAACTCCTCTGAACAGTGGGAGGGTACTTCTTAACTGGGAGGGAACACATATGCCTACAACGCGATTTGAGACTCGCCGATCCTGAAAGCAGGATGGTTTTCGTTCCCATTGCTTCCATGGTACTGTTCCTGTATTACGACAAGATGAACGATAAATTTCCGTCCCTGCGCGATTTGCCCTCCTTCGCTTGGCTTAAATAATGTTTCGCTTGAAAAAAAGTTTCCGATCGCCGATGCGTTATCGCTTCTCTTATCTCTGCAGCATCACTTTCATTACTGTAGGTTGTAGGTACGGTATGTGGTATCGTATGACGATGACGATGACGTGCCGCATTTCTAGAATTTGGCAATTTCCCTCTACTGTGCACGTCTACAGGGCTCTCTCAGGCGAGGGCTCTTCCTCTGACGTGAGACAGTGCAGTGTCACCCCCCACTCCCTGCCCCCCAGTCCCGACATCGGACATGTCCCGACTGGGTGCGAGGTGGGGGTGGACGGTTGTATCGTTTTTGGGGGTGTAGGCGTCAGCGCTCATATAACCCCAGCCGCTAGCGCTAGCCTGAGTAGATATTAGCGTGATATCGACGCTTACATAAGCGTCGACGCGTAAATTACATCGACGCTTATCATAAGCGTTCATTTATGTGATGTAGAATGCAATTCTACAATATAATTATATACGGTCGATCAAGCCGTATAATTATAGATGGCTTCAAAATCCATCCGTAGAGCTAGGCGAGACCCGGAGTCGAACCCGGTGGTGGACGGTATTATTATACCTACTTCACCTGTGGACCCGGATTCGACTCCGGGTCTCGCCGCCTAGCTTTAAGAATGGAGTTTGAAGCCATCTATAATTATACGGCTTGATCGGCCGTATGTAATTGTATTGTAGAATTGCATTCCGCATAATCATGCTTGTATAAGCTACCCATCGCACGCACAACTCGGGGAAATGCGTCACCCCCCAGGAGGTCTGGAGGGTTGCGCGTCATCGGGTTATCTTTATTCTTTTAGCATTTTAGTTCATTCCAATTGATATCATCTCACTCGAGTCGACTGGCATGTCATTTCATGGCATGACAAGGGATGTGGCAACGGCATGCCATTGTCGTATGGCATAGCATCGGCATGCGCATGCAGAGACCGCATCACCCAACACAAAGAACCAAGGTGGTGGGTCACAACATGAGATAGGGAAGCGAAGTATTATTCATCACCTACAACACGAACACATGGCTGGGATATCCTCACAATGGATATCCGCGGTTGAGTGGGCAAACAACCACAGTTAACAGTTTTAGGTGAAGTCTAAGTCTGAATATTATGAGGTGACGGAAATAATATACGGACCTCGAACTTAAACCCGAACGGTGACCTCGGTGACAAGTGACACAGCAGGTGACACTCACCCTGAGCTACTACGGATCTAGGGGAGTCTGCCAGGGCCTACACCGGCTACTACGGGAGGGCTGCCAGCAGATTCCAATACCGTGTCTACTTTATTGATTTTTATTCCTGATTTCGGGTGCAATAAAACAAGGTCAAAAGCGGTTTGTTGATTGGCCGAAAACAATTAAATATTTAAAAGTTTTTCTTTGTTCTTTTAGTGCGGAGCGTGCCCTAGCAATTATTTAATTAATGGACTTTGTTTTTTCTTTAAATACTGACCATTCTGTTAAATTAATTAATTATTTTCACTTTTAAGGCCGATGGGCTATTCGTTGGCAGAGGACACCCAACTCCACATGGCATTCGACCAGAAGGAGATTGCGACTATCAACGAATGCCAACTTTTTAGGGCGGCCAGCGAGCTTCTTGTTGAGGTGGCGCAAAGCTTTCTCTAAGAAAAGCAAAAGTCTGTCCTCAACGGAGAGCTTGGGCTCGGGACAAGTTACAACAGGGTCGCTGTTCACTGCTGTGGGAGCGACACCGCGCGCTTCACACCGAAGCTCATGCGTGACGCTTGTTGCGCGCTTGTCTAACGAACGGCGCAGCTTGGCCATGTCACCCAGGGTCGTCTTCCCACATTTACAAGTGACAGGGCCGCATTTACATAAGATACACACCGCCGAGTCCCCCATTAAATTATGATATTAATACAGTCCCGAGTCCGCCGGCGTGTGGTGGTGTGCAGTGAGAGCGATTTTGACGGGTCGAGCATTTTTTTGGCACTTTTGTCATTGTTGGCAGGATTCGGCGACATTCGAACTAATTACGGCTGGTGCTGTTCGTTCTTTTAGTGGCGGGGCTGTCGATTAATTAATTAATCAATTTTTTGTTCACCACCGGGAATCGAGCAAACCAATTAGTTGTTTGTTATTTTTTTATAGGTCGTTTTGGGGCAAAATAATTATTTAATTAAAAAATCAATAATGTAGACACGGTACACATTTATTAAACCAAAAAATAAAAATCGAACAATGTTCTCTATGAACTATGATGGGTCCGGCAAATATTGACAACACGAGACATCTCTACAAAGAAAAGCTAATACATGACAGTCCTAACTTTTTTAAATCGTGCCTGCGGCGGCGCAGAGTATGTATGCATGCATGCATCGGATGTGTGCAAACAACAACTAGAAAATATAGGCAACCCTCTTGGGGTATGGAATGTTATGCTCACTCAAACACTCACCTACTTACTCACTCACGCCACACACACACACACACACACACACACTGAACGGCATGAGATCGGCCAACAAAAGCCAGCCCATCATCATCCCAGTGGATGTGAAAAGCAAATCAAGAGCAGGGCGGGGCCGTGACAAGATACCACAAACTCATACATATTCCCAACCCAGATGCAAGGCAGCATGGAAGGATGATACGATGTGACCGATCATCGCCCAACAATTGTTGGTCTCTGGGTAACGGAGTAAGCGGACCCTGCTGGCATGCCCCCCAGTGGCTCCCGGTCGATGGATGGGACCTGTTGGTCCATGGTTATGTCATGAATGCAGTCACACCACACAGCATGGACACCCCATGTCAAAAAAAGGAAACATGCGGGCACCTAAGTGCTCCCCACAAAATTCAAGGGAAAACACAGAAGGTGTACATCACCACCTTCTGCCTCTCCTCGCAGCACGACAGACGAATCTACCGAGCTCTCCAAGAGGCAGTGCCCGCCAGAATGGCACCACAGGGATAACCGCCTCCCAAAACCCACTTCCACCCGGCGGCCGTCCCCGTTCACAGCGATCCGCCAGTACTTCATATCAAGGTCAAAGAACGCAAGTCCCCCGGCATGTGTAATAACCATGAGCACTGTACACGGAGAGGGAGCTAGCGTCAGACGAATCCAAGACACACACACACACACACTCACTCACTCACACCAAGGAGAATCCGGATGAGTGTCCCGAAGTGTGTGCTGAATCCTTTGATCCCCGGCGTGGGTACATAGTGCAGTCTCCTGTGGCTACGGGGTGCCAAAGGATTCGCAAGGATAAGCATGGACACACACCAAGATGGGACCCCAAGTAGGAAAAGTGCGACACAACAGTTGCAGGGCAAGTGTGAAGCACATTGCTCGAGTTCGCGGCTACCTCGCAAGGCATTCATTGCAAGGGCTTCAGTCACGTTGCGTTGGTGCTGAGGGTAGGGGGCTACCGGCGCAAGTCAGTGGCGGGGGCTCAGGTTCGGATGAGAGCGGTCCAGTTTATCATTCTCAGCCCCTTGGGACAGCCCTTGGGGATTCTGGCCGTGGCATGGTGGGCAAGCTCTTTTGAGGCCAGGCTCTAGGGCGTGTAGGGAGCAGCGGGATGGGTCCCAAATGTGGGCTTGGTGGTGAAGGGGTGGCTCGAGTGGCGGAGGTGAGCCAGCTTCAGAGATACAACAGCAGTGCGCCGGTAGGGCAGTCGCAGAGGGGCTCAGGTGGCCCAGTGAGGCTCAGGGAGCAGAGGGGTGGTCCTGGGCGTAGGCTTGGTGGAGAGATGGCTCAAGCAGCTCGGGGGGCAGAGGTGAACCGGCTCCAGAGATAAGGCAGCAGCACACCGGCGGTGCAGGTGCATAGGGGCTCAGATGGCTCAGTAAGGCTTAGGGGGTCCCATTCCTCACTAGTGAGCTCCGGAGAATCCGGATGAGCGTTCCCGCAGTGTGTGCTGAATCCTTTTATCCCTGGTGAGGGTAGATAGTGCAGCCGATCCTTTCTGGTTATGTAATGCCAAAGGAGTCGGTCCAAGGACAAGCCACACGCACACCAGTGTAGGTACTTATTCTAGCCGATCTTCTGCAGCTATATGGTGCTACAGGAATCGGTCCAAGGATAAGCCATCCCCTCCCTCAAATTGAACGCACGAGAACTAGATACTTCCGTACCCTTCAAGATAAAATCAGACCCATTGAGCCTCAAATTATTGCGGACAATTCTTTGCTCTATCCTCGGTGAGATTGCATCATCTAAATTCTACTAAAAAAACATCACCCGTTTCTTTCAACGTAAGCGTAAAAGGGAATGTTTATGCAATGTCTGCACTGCTATGTGCCACCAGCAGTCGGTGACAATACAAGATGGCATGCTCCAAACACAGCATAGCATAACAAGTAATCGCATAATGCATCCCAATGGTGGTGCATCAACATCGCCGCACGCAATCATTCCTCCAGGAACCAATCCATTGTGCAAGCCATGATCAATTCCAACCCATAAGCGACGCTCGCTGCTTTAGGTTATGGTCTCTGAAGATGGTTGCAGCGGCACAGACGGAGGCTGGTAGGCTGCACCTTGCCACAATCATCCCACCCCGAGTGTCATTCCGTTTGTCAGGGCAATGAGAGCCTCCATCTGGCGCGCTCGCAATATGCACCACAACAAGCTTTGGGTCCTGGAGTCGTGACAACAGTTTTTAAGCCCTCGATTCAATACAAACATGGTGTTCCTGTCCTTGAGGGGGGCACCTGGTGGGCTGGAAGGAACGCGCGTGGCTTGAACCGGAGACCGGACGGCAAGAGAGGCGCTAAGGGAACGGCTACGAGGCGTGGACAGGTCGGAGTCCCCTCGCAGGCGCAGGCTGGAGGCACGCAGCCGCTGGCTGCGCCGGTATGCAATGGTCATCTCTACCACCTCACTCAGTCCGCCCTGTGGGAGCTTGAGCACGAGGTAGGTGGCCACTAGGTACACCACCGTAAAACCCATGAGCACCAACGTGTCCGTGATCCACCACTCCGAGGAGTTGTTCGGGCCAGCATGGAATCCGAACGTCTCCAGAATCTCGTTGCCCGACACGTCGATGCCGGTGTTCTGGCTCGGCTGATACGAAGTGAGACGGTAACCGGTAATGTTGCTAAACTCATTCATCACGAGCGCCTGCCAGCCCCTCTCAGCCAGAGCGCCAGCCTCTTTCAGCCTAGCCCTCAGGGTGTGACCTAGGGAAGCGTCGAGAAATTCTACGCAGGGGCACTCTCACGCTGCCTCCAAAGCTGCACAGGTCATAAGCACGCATTAGGCATGCCGAGGTTCCTCCAACGCGTACATAAGTCCCCACACTCTCAGAAGGAATCGAGCTGGATGAGCTTGCCCGAGCAACCCAAAAGCTGCCGTGCTCCATATTTAGGGAGACAAGCCCCAATATCCCAGTCATGAACTGCGCGTGAAATGTGACCGCGCACACTGAACGGCGTTTGTGCGCCAACCGAAGCCGGCTCACTACAATCCCAACGTGTAAGAAAAGCATGCAGGAACAGGGCGGGGCCGCGCCGAGATGCCAAACACTGATTGGCATGAGGCCCGCTGACAAGAGCTCGAGGGGCAGAGGAGAATTAGCTTCAGAGACACGCCATCAGTGCGCCGGCAGTGCAGGTGCAGAGGCGCTCAGGTGGCCCAGTGACGCTTAGGGGGTCCCGCTCTTCATTCGTGAGCTCTGGACAATCCGGATAAGTGTCCTGGAGTGTGTGCTAAATGCTTCGATCCCGGGTGAAGGTGCATAGTGCAGCCGATCTTCTGTGTCTATCTGGTGCCACAGAAATTGGTCCAAGGATAAGCAAGTGCACCGGAGCGCTGCTCTAAATATGCTGTCACAACTGCCCACCTCGATGGATAGACCGTAGATATAGCCGAAACGATGGTCTGAAAAATAAAGCCATTACCAGCTACATCGAGATCAGATATCAGCAATCTTCGCATCAAAAACGACATGGCTCGCTCCGTTGCGCCCAGGCTCGGGTGTGCATATGGCAGGTGAAGGGAGGACCTCGTAAGCATAGTGGCCGTAAGAGATGTCAGCCGCCCACTTGTTGTACACTGTCAGGGACTGGTTGTTGATGAGGAAGCCGGAGAACAGAGTCATGAACAGGGCCACGATGCTGCCGATGACGTTTGCCACCGCGTTCGAGGGCGCCGCCGCGCCAATGGCCATGTTGAGGGAGCTGGAGACCACGTTGATCAGGATGAGTGTCACCGAGAACTTCACCGGACGCATGGAGCTGTCCGACTGCGGCCGAAGATCCCCCCCAGCCCCCGTCCTCGCCACCCTCCCAACTCCCCTCCCCCCGTTGATCATTCAAGTCACAGAGAGATGTGGAATCTCCTTTCGATGGGGTCGGGGGCACACGCAAGACCCCAGCGAACCCCGGCGAGCCGGTGCTTGACCTCTCCACAAGTGACAGAGCAGCATGGGGCCCGATCCTCTGGATCTCAGGCCCTGGGGCCTGAAACCGGGACCTCTCAGTCGGTCTATTTCAATCCATTGGCTGGTGCTCTCTCTGAGACACCATGGCCTCCGCCCGGGTCTAGGCCACTGTGGCGCTGCGCAATTTGATGCGGTGGTGTGGCGGTGCACTTGCGGGCAATGCAGAGTGGTAGAGGGCCACAAAGGTGATAAGGGGCGCGCACTGCATATCCGATGAGGGGGTAGGTGATGAATGTGAAGAAGAGGGGAGGCAAGATGCGCAAGGGCACGATGTCGAACAGCACAACGGCCGCGAAGTAGGCGCCCGTCGAGTACACCCCGGAGGCGCGCTCGCGCAGGAACAGCAGCCGCTCCTCTCGCCACAACGGCAGTGAGCTCAGACTCATGAACGCCAGGTACACCTGCGGTGTTCCTCGCCCCTTCTCACAACTCCCAGGCACACCTGCTCTCTTCTCAACCACGCCTCTGATGAGCGGCAGGCACCCTCGCTCAGTTCCTCCCCGCCTCCAACCACGCCTCTGATGAGCGGCAGGCACCCTCGCTCAGTTCCTCCCCGCCTCCAACCACGCCTCTGATGAGCGGCAGGAACCCTCGCTCAGTTCCTCCCACGAATGCCACATACA
The DNA here is from genome assembly GCA_001247695.2 of Cymbomonas tetramitiformis. Classification (NCBI taxonomy): domain Eukaryota; kingdom Viridiplantae; phylum Chlorophyta; class Pyramimonadophyceae; order Pyramimonadales; family Pyramimonadaceae; genus Cymbomonas; species Cymbomonas tetramitiformis. Next base: position 21,183 of record LGRX02016483.1, read on the forward strand.
TCTGTTAACCCCCCCTACCCCTGGGAGCTTCCTGGCACAGCTGTGCGATCGCCACGAGGTTTGACCCTTCTCCTATCGTCATCGATCGGAGTGCGCCTCACGTCTCCCCGCTCTCGAGGGACCTTCGAGTGGTTCTCTCATGCACCTCGCCCATCTGGCTGCGCTTGCAACCAGTGCATATACCCCGGCGAGCAAGACTCGCTTGTGAGGGGAGAGGCTCACATCCACTCAGATGAATTTTCAACTGCAGGCCCCCTCCCAGGCCCCCCCTCAGGCCCCCCCTCAGGTCCCCCCTCAGGTCCCCTCAGGTCCACTCTCAGGGGCATCGGGCCGCAGCCGCAGGCGTACCACGATGAAGTAGAGAGAGCCGAGGCGGTTCTGGATTCCCCAGGTGTTCTTGTCGGCATCGCGGTACACGAGGCCAACGCACCAGGCGATGAAGAAGCTGGCAACGAAGTGAAGGTAAAGCAGAAGCGGGTGCCGCAGAATGTTGCGGCTCTGGCGGTGCAGCAGCGCCTTGACCTGACCCGCCCCCCTCGCACCTCCGAGCCCCCTTGGACAGGAGGGGCCTGCCACCGCCTCTCGAGTATCGAAGCGGAATCGACTCCGGGATTCAGCCGCTTTTGCCTCTCATCTCTTCTCGACCCGTGCAAAGCTCCGAGTCGAGCCGGGAGCCCTGGCCAAGCCGCCCCGTGGCGGCGCACAGCGGCAGCTCTCTATGCGGCGCGCATAGCATAGCCCTCACGCTCTCCGACGGATTCTGTCTGAGGGCGGCAAAAGGGGCGCTACCTGCACCCAGGTACTCGCCGCGAACTGCCGGTCCACGTTGAGGGTGCTCACCGTCCCTCCCTCGGCCTGCTTCACCTGCGCCACACCGCGCCGCAATCCTCATCAGGCCGCCGCCGCCGCCACTCGCACACCGGCCGGCCATTGAGCAGAGCAGTGGCAGCCACCAGCGGCACCGGCCTCACGGCAACGCTCTACCCAACAGGCCTCACTGAGGCTTCCACCCCGCAACCCATAACCCAGCTCCCGCCCCTTCACCGAGCCCTTAGCTGGCACCCCTCTGGGGATCCCCCCTGAATGTCACAGCACTGCGCACTTCCACAAGACGCCGAATGGCTGCAGGGTCTCCTCCTCCGCCCTCGCTGGGCCGGTGCTCCATGCAGTCAAGCTCCGAGCACCTGGATGACCGCCAGCAGCCCACTCTCGGAGGCCTGCACGGCGGAGATAGCGTACGCGGCCACCAGGGCGTCGGTCAGCGCAGCCGAGTTGTTGCTCATGAGCTCCATGATGTACTCGGACGGATGAGGGCAAGTCGATGGCGTGGTGTAGCCTGGTCGCCCCCCCACCCCCCCCAGCACCTGGGCCTCGCGCCTGAGAGCAATTACAGACATTTAGCATCACGCAGCATCCAGCGTGATTGCATCCAGGCCCTCCGCTCGAAACTCCACGTCAGCCCTCGAGATTGCCCGTGAGCGAGCTTACCAAACACAGCAGCAGGACCAGATCTATCTGCCCGGGCGTCGCAGCGGGAAACCGAGCCGATGATGAATCGCCGGGCTGAACCCAGGAGGGGCTCTAAGAACGCACTTACGGACCAGAGCAAAGGGACCACAGAGATCCAGTATGGAGCGGGATGTGGGGGGGCGAGGAGGATACCGGGCACGTCAGCAGGTAGTGCTATCACGATGTTGGGTTCCATCTGAAGCTCGGAGGGTACCCTATTCAAACCCTACATCTTTGTATCTTCCTCGAAGCAGGCCTAGTTGCAAAGGGGGAGGCGGGAGGGGGTGAGAGACTGACGACACACCGAGATTGATGAAATGGGCGTCCATCACGCCGCTGGGTCCTGAATAGACCAGCTGTCCGCGCCCTGAGAGCAGAGTGACGCGTGACATCATACGGAACATGTCCAAGCGCGCCTGGTGGATGGTGATGAGCACTGTGACCCCCGTGCGCCCCACTTCTGCCAAAATATCCACCACCTTCGCCGCGTTGCTGGAGTCCAGGCCGGTGGTTGCCTCATCCAACAGCAGGATACCCGGGCTCTTGATCAACTCCGCCCCGATGCTGCAGGCCCCCCTTATCCCCGCACGTCATCTCATATCCGCAGAGGCTCCAACTGGCCACATCTGATGCCTCGGAGTGGACGCCTCGCAGAGGTCTACCAGGGAAGGCCGAGTGGTATGAAAGTTTCGAGACACCGCCTCATGGCTGCCCTCATCTCACCATCTGCACACCCTGGTGTACCAATGAGGCACCATCTGCACGGCCCGGTATACCGGTGAGGGAGCATTGCGTCATCGTAGCGCTGCAGCAGGGGAGCATCACAGCGAGCGCTGGGCTAAGGTGCTCACGCGCCCTGCGAGGAATCTGGGGCATCTGTGCAGAGACCAAACACAATGACCTGCAGCGATGCGAGGTGTTCCCTGTAACCAAACACAATGACCCACAGCGATGCAACACATTCCCTATAACCAGTCAGGATGAGCCACAGCAATGCAACGCATTCCCTATAACCAGTCAGGATGAGCCACAGCAATGCGAGCCATTCTGTGACCAATCAGAATGACCCGCGGCGATGCGAGGCATTCAACGCAGCCGGTCAGAAGGCGTCCGAAAGCACCCGCGCGTCCACCCTTCATCCACATCAGTGTCCTTCACCCGTTGAGCCCTTCACACAGTATCCCTCGTGCGGATTGGGGTGGGAAGGGGGGTCATCGCGGACATGCAGGACGGAGTGGGTGGGGAATGGGCGCACCTGACTCGGCGCTTCTCCCCGCCAGAGAGCCCGCGCACGAAGTCGTCACCAATGCGCGAGTGCTGCACCTTGACGAGGCCCAGCAGCTTGAGCATCGCCTCGCTGCGGGCGCACTGCTCCTCGGGAGGGGTGCTCGCCGGCATCCGGAGCATCGCCTGGAAGCGGAAGTACTCCATCACCGTCGACGTTCCTGGGAGAACCACATCCTGTAGCACGTACCTGCATTTGGGGGGCAAAATTCAACTCAGCACAAAGCTACGAGAGCTACGAGCGCAGTGAGACCACCATGGGTATTGCCAGGTGCCAGATGGGGGAAACGGGGGCAGAGGAGGGAGCTGACCCGGTCAGGCAGCGCAGACTGGACTGGGTCACGCTGCACCCGTCCACAGAGACTTCGCCCTTGAGGTTGCCACCGGCCTGGCGCCCCGCCAAGATGTCGAGCAGGGTGCTCTTGCCGGCACCGGAGGGGCCGAGGAGCGCGTCGAGGTCGCCTCTTGCCACAGCCCCCGCCATTCCACATACATTGTGCAGGATTGTGTGCGGCTTCGAGCTGTATGCTGGGTGCACCACGTAAGTCAGCTGAGCCCAGGACAGCACCGGACGAGTCACCTCCACTGCCTCTTCCATCCCCATACCCTCCATCATGCCCGTGCCCCACATCCGCGCCGCGCTCGCCTCCGGCGGAAGGTGCGGCATGGAGAGCCCTGACGCCGCGCCCCCTGCCGAAGCATCCGGCAGCCCCGCAGGCCCTAGCGGGCTCGGGGATATCCGGAGGATAGTCACCGGGTCAAAGATGCGATTCAAGTCGGGGGTGGAGGGCATCATCCCGAGAGAGTTCTTAGACTCCCCCTCCCGCACGAGGTCGTTGGTGGAGGGGAGGCGCGGCGGGAGGCGGCGGATGCTCGGGGAGCGCTGGCGAAAGATGAAGCGGAGGAGAAGCTGCTTGGTGTACACGGCGAGGCCCGTCTCACAGAGCTCGAGGAGCACATACGTGAGAAGGGCAAACGCCGCGAAGATGAGCAGGATGGCGCAGACGTCCCATCTGAAGGCCTCCTCGTCGAACCCAAACTCCTTCAGCACGTACGAGCCCTTGCACGGGAAACTCAAGGCTTCCTGGTCTTCGTTCTCCTTTGTCACCGAGAAGGTGTAGATCCGATCTGGGTCGCCAAACTCGTTCACTGCTAGCGCCTGCACCGCCACACCCTCCAAGCACTCACGCTGCCGCAACCACCCCAGCCACCACTGCCACCGCCACTCGTACTATACCAGTAATTTCTACGGAGCCAGAAACGGGTGCGGCAGCTGCAAGTTTGTCCATACGCCTTCGCGAGTCCTGTCAATTTCATTGCCCACTGCTGCAAAGAGGCTCAGGCGAGAGTCCTTGGGCGCCTCAGTCCCTGCTAAGGAGTCATCACATTTTGATCGCATTTTTTATGCGATGTGGGTATTTAGGGATCATGTGATTTGTTCCTAACATTTTTTTTGTCATCCGCCGTGATTGTACATTTTGCAATAATTGATGATCAACCATGCGCCGGAGCCAAGGATATGGCCTGAGCATTTCAAATATAACATGGTGCACCCACTATACAGCGGGCCCCAGAAAACACCGGGACGCATACATCCCGCGTGAAGGGGTTCCAACGCCCTCGATGTGTACAAAACGTGTTGACTCACATGACCGGTATTATGGTTCATGTGCGTTGCCGAGGTCTCCTTACAATGTCATAACACGATCCATGAACATAATATGGGCACAAATTGACCATGGGATATCATATGATATTATATTCTGTCGAGCACGTGGGTGATCCGCGCTGCTACATAATGACAACGTTGCATGGTGTGAATGGTGACGTGCCGTATGTACGCATAAATGCCATACTGTTGGGATATACATGTAACTTACACATTCAATCAATCTAGGCCGACGAATACTCTCTCTTTCGCCCGTCACTATATCCGCCCGGTGAGACATTCACGCTTGAATACTATGATAATGATTGTGGGATCAAACGACTTTGCTGAGCAAGTAGAATTGTGCAGAGAGCATATGCATCATGAATTGATAAAGTAAACAATACTCGATGCATCTTTGCGGGATGACCGAAGGCCACACTATTGGCGGGCGTAGCATCGTCTCGCCACCCCACAACATAGAACATACGAAGTGGCATCTTATGATTGTCGATGTAAATCAATATTTTTGATCCGGTATGAAGACAGATTGAAAAGACTTACACACAACCGTAAGTATACTATATAATTATGCATGCATCATATCGCGATGGATATTTCATTCCTTGATAACTGACCAGACAGGCATTGCTTCATCAGATGTACGTGTGTTTTCTATGACATACTTGTTGAGCAGGACTCATTCGGGCCTCGCCTGCCTCTTGGCAAGGCAACTCTTATCGCAAGAGTTGATGTATCTTTGGAGCTCACTGGAAAAGTCCCACATTTTCCAGCGAGCTCCAAAGATACATCAACTCTTGCGATAAAAGTTGCCTTGCCAAGAGACAGGTGAGGCTCGAATGAGTCCTGCTCAACAACTATGTCATAGAAAACACACGTACATCTGATTCGTCTCCGATGCATTTCAAAAACACACCAAACAAAATACATCAAAGGATTAAATCACACCAGACGCTGGGTATGATTGACTATGTCGTCGTGATTATCACCATCCGATTTAAGTATTAGATTCTCATGTCGCTCGGTACAAATCGCACAATGTGCAGTGGTAAGCCAACGTGACGAATGAGTATTAAAAATCAACCTTGGCTTACAACAACGCACTTACCACGTGTACCAAACACAGAGGCATCCGATAGCAGACATGCCATGGCAATGCATATTAAAATAATCCGATTGAGCAGTTGCACCTTTGATCCGCCTTCCTCCTTTAAATTTCCTTCGCTCCCTCCTTTAAATGCCGCAAACTCGTCGTTCCAGGTGGGTACTCCCTATATCACTTCATTCGTCACAGTCTGGTTCCAGGTGGGTACTTCCTATATCAGTCTCCAGACTGTGACGAATGAAGTGATATAGGAAGTACCCACCTGGAACCAGACTATGACGAATGAACTGATATAGGGAGTACCCAAATGGAACGACGAGTTTGCGGCATTTAAAGGAGGGAGCGAAGGAAATTTAAAGGAGGAAGGCGGATTAAAGGTGCAACTGCTCAATCGGATTATTTTAATATGCATCGCCATGGCGATATGCGCCTTGGGCTGGTAAGCTCCCAATATCACACAAATATAATGTATATGTGAAAGTAAAGAAGTTAGGTTTACTGCCTTGTGCATATCAATCTAATAATATTGCACCATACGCTAACGAATCATTATGTACGGCACGCGCGCACACACTCACACAGAGGCGTATACATATCAAACATAACTCAGGATCTGATCGTAACATTTTTGGCATACCGTTAACGGATTATTGTATAGCCTAGATAGTTGCTGTGCAGGCAAGGCTGCGGTACGGCATCTCTGCGTATGTTATACTACGGTGTGCGATGTGGGCTGGCGATTGTGTTTCTACACGGTGCGCACTTCGATGTATGGATACATTTCGCACGCGCATCATATGTTAGTCACATGATAGTGTGCCGCATTCCACATGTCTCGCACGAGGCCCGCCGCGCCAGGATAAGCGTCGTTTTTGTCATGGTCTAGTTGATACTGGATGCCTCTGATATACAGTGTCGTGTCAATACATTTGTATGTGACGTGATGGTGTTTTTGGAGTGATATAGTACACATATCACAAACACACACTCACGCTCATGCGTATGCTCTCCCTCTCATAGACACACACTGAACGGCATGAGATCGGCCAACAAAAGCCAGCCCACCATCATCCCAGTGGATGTGAGAAGCAAATCAAGAGCAGGGCGGGGCCGTGACAAGATACCACAAACGCATACATATTCCCAACCCAAATGCAAAGCAGCATGGAAAGATGATACGATGTGACCGATCGTCGCCAAACAACTGTTGGTCTCTGGGTTACGGAGTAAACGGACCCTGCTGGCATGCCCCCCAGTGGCTCCCGGTCGATGGATGGGACCTGTTGGTCCATGGTTATGTCATGAATGCAGTCACACCACACAGCATGGACACCCCATGTCAAAAAAGGAAACATGCGGTCACCTAAGTGCTCCCCACAAAATTCAAGGGAAAACACAGAAGGTGTACTTCACCACCTTCTGCCTCTCCTCGCAGCACGACACACGAATCTACCGAGCTCTCCAAGAGGCAGTGCCCGCCAGAATGGCACCACAGGGATAACCGCCTCCCAAAACCCACTTCCACCCGGCGGCCGTCCCCGTTCACAGCGATCCGCCAGTACTCATATCAAGGTCAAAGAACACAAGTCCCCCGGCATGTGTAATAACCATGAGCACTGTACACGGAGAGGGAGCTAGCGTCAGACGAATCCAAGACATTCCCAAAAAGCGAGCCGTAGACGAATCCCCGACGCATTCAAAGAGGCAGTACCCGTCAGAAGGGTACCACAGGGACAGCCACATCCCATCATCCAAATCATTCCAGTGGCCGTCCCCGTTAACAACGAGATGCCAGTACCCCATAAAGTGGGTGTCGATCACCAGTCCCCCGGCAGGTGAAAAAGCCCCAAGGCACTGGACATAAATAGACACGCACGCACACGCATCCCCGATGCAGAGGGGCTCGGGTGGCTCAGCGAGGCTTAGGGGGTCCCATTCTTCACGAGTGAGCTCCGGAGATTCCAGATAAGTGTCCCGAAGTGTGTGCTAAATTCTTTGATCCCCGGCGTGGGTACATAGTGCAGCCGGTCTTCTGCGGCTACGGGGTGCCAAAGGAGTCGGCACAGGGATAAGCACACACGCATAGAGTATTGCGCAACTTATAGCGAGTATATACTTGGTATGCTCATATACATGGTATCATCCACATTGATTTTCACAATGACTATATTAAGTTGGTTTGTCTCTTTTGACCTCTAGATTTTCAGGCCCACCACAAAGCACTTGCATGTACTAAGTAACAAAGACATCCAATAGTACACACGGATAACAAGTCACATGTGTATAATTGTTGTATGTGACCTCAAGTGGCCTTTCCTAGACTCATATCAGAGGGTGATCCGGCTCTAACAATGTTGCACAGGTACATTGGGCTTGCATAATGTATAATGGTGTATACACTGCTTATGCGTATGCTTACAACCTCCTGGCCTGTCAAACAGTCGGTGAATCGGAAGAGATGTTGGCCATGCATGCTCCTATGCTTTTAGCGCCTTACAAATTAGCTTAGCACCAGTTTTAATTGTTTCCAGTTGTTTGCTGCAACACTGAATTACACTATGTGCAGACCTTATCTCGTTGCACAAGTGCTGATAGGCTGCCATTGCTAATATGTCTATGCACGCTGAACTATATCAAATTTGTCAAATTTCATAACAGACCCGTGTCCAATGTTTTCAACAAGCCTGGCTGATGTGGGTGAGTGAATAACGAAATTTCCAACTCTCAATAGACATATAAAGATAAATTTTGTACACACTTGTGTTAGTGGACCCCCTACGTAAATGAGCAGATTTATAATTTGTGTACACCTTTATTTTAATTCTCACTCTGCATTGGTAACCCATCCATCCGAGATGCTATCGGCAATATATTGTATAAGCTGCCTTGCTTCAAGATAAGGGCGCCCTAAAGGGTTCCTCGGGGTATAATCTGCGCCAAATTTCAGCCTATTTGGCCAAGTGACGAGGGAGAAAAAGCGGTTCGTGTAAAGCCTGATTTTCAGCGGTATTCCTGAAAAATCCCGATGGGACTATTTGATAGGCCAGGAGGTCGTATGCATTTACACAACTTTATCGATATATTTCATAGTCGACATAGCACGTAGCATATGATGGAAGCCCAATTTCAATATGGTGGCACCGCGATCTTAACTTTGGATCGAGATAGAACGTACGTTAGGCCAGCAAAAAAAGCTTACAACTTTGATATGTCGATTACGATAAAAAAAGGCAGTGCACTTAAAGTACAATTTAGCAAATGCACATTGTCACGAATATATATGCATGATTCAGTGCAGGTGGGCAATATATATATATATGTCCCATATATATATATATATAGCATTAGTATGTATAATGCTGCCCTCCCTCCTTGAGCAGAGGAGATGAAGTGGCCAGAGGGGTATTTCAAACTGCACGGTGGGTCAATGAGCAGAGGAGATGAAGTGGCCAGAGGGGTATTTCAAACTGCAGGGTGGGTCGATGAGCAGAGGAGATGAAGTGGCCTGAGGGTATTTCAAACTGCACGGTGGGTCAATGAGCAGAGGAGATGAAGTGGCCAGAGGGGTATTTCAAACTGCACGGTGGGTCGATGAGCAGAGGAGATGAAGTGGCCAGAGGAGAATTTCAAACTGCACGGTGGGTCAATGAGCAGAGGAGATGACGTGGCCAGAGGGGTATTTCAAACTGCACGGTGGGTCAATGAGCAGAGGTGATGAAGTGGCCAGAGGGGTATTTCAAACTGCACGGTGGGTCAATGAGCAGAGGAGATGGCGTGGTCAAGGGGTATTTCAAACTGCACGGTGGGTCAAGAATGTAATTGTTGACAATTACATTCTTGAAATTGTAATTTCAAGAATGGGAATTGGGAATTGGGAACTGGGAGGGCAGCCAGGGCAGGAAGGGAGGGCAGCCAGGGCAGGGAGGAGGGCAGCCAGGGCAGGGGGTAAGGGCAGCCAGGGCAGGGGAGGGGCAGCCAGGGCAGGGAGGGAGGGCAGCCAGGGCGGCCGAGGGAGATACCTCGTAGGCGTAGTTGAAAAAGGAGAGGTTGGAGACAAGTTTGGTGACATCGCCCATGTCCTTCTTGCTGAGCAGGAATCCGCCGAAGAGGAAGAAGAACATGAGCACCATGCTGCCGAGCACGTTAGCGATGGCGCCCCCCGAGGAGCTGGAGGGTGTCATCGCGCCGAGAGCCATGCACATCATGTTGCTGGTGCAGTTGCTGCTGACGAGGACGAAGATGTACCACATCATGCAGGCGCCGCAGCCTCTCCGCAGCCCCACCATCCAGTAGGTGAAGAAGGCGAAGAAGGTGGGCGGCACCATGCGCATGGGAATGATGTCGAAGAGCACAATCGTTGCAAAATATGCCGGGGTGCCGTATAAGCCCGTGGCCCTCTCACTGCACCCGCATCCAAACCCACATCATGTGACGCACCATTCAGGGGGGCGCGGATGATGACGCAGATGCGCGGACGACGAGGGGGCACGCTGCGCGAGAACCGTGGATGCGCGGACGACGAGGGGGCACGCTGCGCGAGAACCATGGATGCGCGGACGATGAGGGGACACGCTGCACACGAGCCGTGGATGCGCGGACAACGAGGGGGCGGAGTGCGGGCGCACAGGGCTTCTCAGTCGGGGTAAGTTCGGGCCTGATAGCCTGGCGGGGCTGACAGCCGCGGCTTGCCAGCGCAGCACACACCTGATGAACAGGAGGCGGTCCTCGCGCCACACCGGGAGCGAGCTGAGGCTGAGAAGCGCCATGTAGAGCAGCATGAAGGCCAGGGACCCGAGGCGGTTCTGGATACCCCCGGTGTCGTAGCCGGTTTCGTAGAAGATGGCGCCGATGCCGAGGGCCGCCCCCAGGATGGCACCGTACTGCAGATACACCAGGAAGGGGTGCCGCACCATTTTCAGCAGGCTCCGCCCCGACAGCGCGTGCAGCTGCGCGCCGAACCCTGGGCGGAACTTCAGCGGCAGGTCCGACTTGCCCTGCATCCGCGCCAGGTCCCGTGTGCGGCATCGCTTGTTCTGGTCCTCCGCCGCAACCTGCAGCCGCCCCCCCCCCCCCCTTCCCTTCACCTGACTGCCACAGGCCACCAAGAGCCTGTGAGGGGGAGCGACAGCTGAGGGGGCTTGAGGTGGGCTGCTGGCACAAGGGGGTAGGGCTGGTGAGGGTGGCGGTGCAGCTGAAGGCAAGGGGCTTGCGACGGGACCTGGGAGAGGTGGTAGTTGTCGGTGAGGCCCGAGGCCTCGTTTACATTGCAGCGGATGAGGACGTCCAGCATGTAATCCGCGATGTGCGTCGTCGAGCCCACCTCGCCGAGCATGTGGTACCCGAGGGCTCCGAAGTGCTTCTCCATGTCGCGGGTTGGCCCACTGCTCGGGCCCCGCCTCCGCCCTCCGCCCACTCACTCCACTCGAAGGCGTGCCGCCATCAGGCACGGTCAGCCACGTGGCGTTTGGGGGCTGCTCATCTCTATCGCGCTGCCTGCCCGGAGGACGCGTGGCGTGCATGACATCCTCAAGCATGACGCTGACAAAAGGTGCCGCTGGAGGGTGGGCCAGGAGCGCTCGGAAGCCGCACCTGTAGACAGTTTCGCCACGGCCCGAGAGGAGAAGCATTCGGTCCATCTTCTGAAACATGTCGAGACGCGGCTGCGAGCAAACCCACCCCCCCGCCGAGTCCGCTCCCTGCAGTTCCAGCCCTCGATGGTACGCCCCGGATGATGCGCCGCAGGAGGTTGAGCGCGGTCTGCGGCGGGCCGGCTTGATGCAGAGAGCGGCGCGCCTAATGTGGGGCCTCGACTGACCGCGGGGCCCCACGTTCAAGTGACTCAGTCAGAGCGCCATGCTGTAGAAATTCCAGGCTGTGCAACGTGCCACAGTATCGAAAGCCCTGTACACACGTTGGGGTCCTGTAATGCTCGTACACTCGGTTTGCGATAGCTTCTGCGTCGAGTTCATATGGTTCGTCAGATTTGGGAGAGAACAAAAACACAAGAGCCCTCGAAGTAGATCTCAAAGAGCTGCCTCAAAATCGATCGGACGGTCAAGCAGGCGGCAATCACGCAGGGGTCATGTTGCCGGCGCAATGCTTCCTACCATTGCTCATGGTCCCTCCTATTCTCACCAAGCACAGCACTTGCTTTTCTCGCTGCTCAATATGCATGGCAGATGGCTGACGGATGGCCGAGTCGCCTTGGAAGAGCGACGTCAAACTGTGGCAGATGAAACTGTATGCGCCGCCTGTGATGGTGCACAGTCCGTAACGTGGCTTCACACGTTTTCTTCTCGGTGCAATGAAAAATACATACACGCGAAATATGTGTTGCGCCTATGATAGTGCAGAGGTATTGTAAGTGTAGTAACTGCAACACATATTTCGCGTGTATGTATTTTTCATTGCACCGAGAAGAAAACGTGTGAAGCCACGTTACGGATTGTGCACCATCACAGGCGGCGCATACAGTTTCATCTGCCACAGTTTGACGTCGCTCTTCCAAGGCGACTCGGCCATCCGTCAGCCATCTGCCATGCATATCGAGCAGCGAGAAACGCAAGTGATGTGCAGGCTCCCCGCAAGGATGGCGGCCGCATCTCGCCTCCCCGGGGCACCCTCGTGAGCACGGGGGCGTCATATGCAGCGAGCCCAAGCTCTGGGCGCAACCGGCGTGTCTTAGGGGGGGGTGCTACCTGGTGAATGCTGGTCACCACGTTCACCCCACAACTCCCGAGGTCCGCCAGGATCCCCACAACCTGCGCCACCGCCATGCCGCTGCTTTAGCCGACCGATCAAAGAACTCCTATGCCCTGCACACAACGTATGCCACGCGGGCACGAAGCCCATTGGCCCGTTTGGGACCGCAAAGTCCCCCCGAGGACGAGCCCTGCGGCACACTGCCTGAGGTAGTGAAACCGGCGATGAGTGCCATTCAATTACCCATGAGTAGTTCAACACGTGTCACCTTCTCAAAACCTCGCTGAACGGGAGCTCGAGGGAGGCGCTCGCGCTTCATGCGCAGTGTCAGCTTTACTAGTGTCACTGCACGTGTGAGATAAAGCCGTTGAACAGTTTAAGCCGTCGATATCTATGAGTGAGAATGTGTGGTCTCGCAGGCAGCACGCTGGGTGCTGGCGAGGGAGCTTTGAGAAGTGGGCGCAGCGGAGACGGGAGGAAGTGCGGGAGCGGCGGGAGGCTGAGAGCAGCTTGGCACCTTCCCAGCATTAGGGCTGTCAAGGCCCGTGGTAGGCTCATCCAGGAAGAGCACGCCGGGGCTACGGATGAGCTCCGCTGCCATGCTGACGCGGCGCTTCTCGCCTCCGGAGATCCCCCGCATGAAGGAGTCCCCAATCACACTCGACGCCACCTGTGCGCAGCGCCGGCAGAGTAGTCGGGGTGTGAGTCCGCGCCGCTGGGTCGTAGGCAGATTGAGGGAGGAGGGGAGTCACTGAAGGACGCCCCCAAGGGGTCTCATCTTGAACAAAACTGCCCAAAAATGCCATGGTGCGCCCGTGGCACCGAGCTCAACCATCATGCCAGGTCAGCTCCGGCATGGAACACGTGGTGGGGTCACACCAGTCATGCGAGTATCAGTAATGGAAGTGGCTGCCGCAGTGCCCCGGAAACACGAGGCCCGCTCACCTTGCACGTCACCCGCCATTACCCAGCACCAGAACCGTGCGAGACACAGCGCGGACACGGCTCGCAGGTCGGCGCAGCGCCCGGCTTACCTTCTGCAGACCGAGCAGCTGCACCACCTGCTGCACGCGGTGCTCATGAGCACGCTTCCCCTCCCCGGACGGCATCCGCAGGCTCGCATTGAACAGAAGGTACTCCCTGCGCCAGGCCCCCCACCTCCGCGGTTGCATCCCCCGCGCCCCACGGCCCTGCCAAGACCCTGGAGCCCCAAAGGGCTCCCTTCCCAAGGCCATACACAGCTGTCCCGCAACCTCTGTCATACCCTATGCGCTGTGGGGGTGCCCAAAGTTGTTGGAGCGCCACGTTGCAGAGGCTCTGGCACGCCTCCGCATGCTACCTCCAGCGTGAATGCTCTCCCTTCACACAAGGGCGCGATCCTCGGAGGCCTCGCCTCGCTTGAGTCGATGGCACGGCTGAGCATCTATTTCCCCGAGAGAGCTCATGCAGCAGAGCGCGCACCTCACAGTGGAAGTGCCCGGGAGGATGAGCTCCTGCAGCACATAGCCAGTGATCTCGCGCATCCCCGCGGGGAGGATCTGATGGCCGTCAACGGAGATCTCACCGAAAATCTCGCCGGCGATGCGGCGGCCAGACAGCAGATCCAGCAAGGTGCTCTTACCCGCACCACTCGGACCCATGATTGCCAAGAGCCCGGGGCTCGGGGTGCCATCAGTGCCGTGACCAGATAGGCCCGCCACGTCATGCAGGATGTAGCGCTTCTCTCCCGTGAAGGTGCGAATCAGACAACCCACGCCTTGCCAGCTCAGCACCATCGGGTTTGTCCGCTGATCCCGGGCCAGCAGCTGCGACGCCTGCATTCAGCCCCACAACGCCACAAAGGGCCGATGACATCTCTGGGCCAGCAGCTGTGACACCTACATTCGGCCGATGACATCTCTGGGCCAGCAGCTGTGACACCTGCATTCGGCCCCACAACGGCTGATATGGGACTTCATCTCTGCGGCGAGCGGAGCAGGACGGGGCGAGGCTCCACTGAGGGCTGACAACCTCAAGGATGCCGGGGAGGAGGGAGCTCACCGTGCGGACGTCCTGGGAGTCCTGGCTCAGTCTAGTGGGGCGGCCGTCAATTGAAGCCAGGATCCTCAGGGGCTGCTGGTCACCGGTGCTGACCGTCATGCCGTCCTGCGCGCCGAGCAGGGACTGTGACAGTGAATCTGATACCGAATGGATGACCGCCTCCTCAGAATCTGCACGTCAAGAGCCCCATGCACCGGCCCCCCTCAGCGCCGCCTGCGTGTGCGGCAAAAGAGTCCGAGACAGCGCCAGCGGCGCTGATCAGTCATAACAATTGCAAGAGAGCACGGGGCAGAAGAGGGAGGACAGTCGTGCACTGTACAGAGAGCAGGGGGTGGAGGAGGGGGGACAGTCGTGCA
>LGRX02016486.1:0-11229 GCA_001247695.2 Cymbomonas tetramitiformis
TACAGTAAAGACCGGTATATAAGAAGCCGGGGAAATTTTGCCAGCGGCTGGCTTCTTAATCGACGGTCATGGATTTGCCTTTGCCAGCGTGGGCACGTTTCTTAATTTGGCAAAATCCTGACCATCGGAAATCCAAATCCAGCGTGTGCCGCTTCTTAAATCGACAAACTTTTCTGATTCCAGATTCGCCAACGCGATCCAGCGCTCAGCTTCTAATCTTGGGGGTCCAACTTCTGACTGTCGACCAGCGTCGAAGTTCTTAATTTCGGCTTTTAAAACCTAGAAACCGACACACAGACTTGTAGACCCAGCGGTGACTTCTTATTTCAGGTGTATTCTTGAAGATCTTGGCGCGCAACAACTCTGGGTACAACTTCAAGGTGTATTACCGCACCGAGGATCGTGAGGCCAGTCACACGCTGACAGACGAGAACTATGTTGGTGGTTTGCCTGAGGTAGACAGCTATAAGTTTGGTTCGTGGGTAGCTTTCAAGAAACTCAGTTCTTCTTAGAAACTATTGTCATGTACACTGTACAGTGCCTGTAATAGTACAATCATACATAATGGATACGTAATGAGAATACTTATTGTGTACCTTCAGTACTGCATATGCATTGTGCTTGTGATCATCCAAAACTTCTCAAGTGTATTGAACCTTAATAATGATTGCATTCCTCGAAGTATAGATATACATATATACATATAGATATATATCGATACGTTGTATACGATTAATTGAGAACGAGTTCATTGGATCGACATTCATGTTACGGCTTCTTAAATCGATCATTTTAATGTAGCCTCTCTCTTCTCGAAATTCCAGCGGTACAGCTTCTTAAAATGGCATTTTTTTATCGCCATCCGTTTTTTTTCCAGCGGCTGGCTTCTTAGCCGGCTTCTTAATTTTTGGGCAAAAAGCCAGCGGCTGGCTTCTTATAGCCGAGCTTCTTATATACCGGTTTTTACTGTATGTTGCATAGAAGCAGGAAATTGATCCTTCCTTGCTAAAGGTGTAGTAAGCCTTGTACAAAATCATACCCTTGCACAGATACGCATACATGCGGGTACCATATCTGTGGATAAATAAAAACTGCTATGCTACCTTTGCCAGACCGTGGTTCGTCATTCGGATCGTATGGCCAGTAATCCGCGCTACCGGATACTGAGGTGGACGGAGTTGTGATCCTGAGTTATGCTTGACACACATAACTAAAACGAATTTCACATTAGTACGTTGTCGAATCCAATCTATGAAATGTTCGTCAAAGCGCGCGTACCGGACCAAATATTGAGGAGTTGAGCAGACCGAGTCTCAGGATTATAAACCCGATCTCGTTAAGCAGGGCCTCTCCGCATGCATTAAATACAAGCCTTCAAAGAAAGGCTCCCCATGCCGCCTGTGAACCTCCATAGTAGCTTCAGGAGGGGAGGAAGGGGTGGGTGCACTATAAATAAGGCCGTGGAAACATGTACCCAAAGGGTTTTCGTCGATCGGCAAGCGCAAATATCTATCCGTAACGTAAACCTCGGAAGATACCTTGAATCGTCACTCTGAAATACGATACGCAATTCATGGGGGCTACATCCTAAGAACTGTAGGGCTAAATGCCTAAGGTGAGGGTTTAAAGTGGACTCAGTTCCCCCCGATATCCTAAAACACCTTGAGGGACGCCTCATCGGTGTAAGAAGACTGGTACCAGCACAACAACAAAGACATCAAAGACATATACAAAGGTATGCACCCTATATTGTGAGGTCACAACTCTTTTAAGAGGGGAGATCTGTCAGGGTTATGACCGATGTCATACATGTCATACGTGTAATACGTATCATACATGTCATACCATGTCATACCATGTCATGTAATGTCATGTCGTGTCATGTCATATATTATAATGACATACAGTATGTTGTCAGTACGGTCGACTATGACATGTACAGTCATACCATCTGTCATCCAATCACCTTGAGTGACACCTGTCATCGAGAGGCCAGGTATTGGCATCGAGATGGCAAAGCAAGATTAGTCTTGAAGAACCGAAGTGTTCTGAGAAGACTCATCTTCGCTTCAAGCATGAATTGAACAAGCATGCGGGTATCACATGGCTTATTCGATCAGCCGATACTGTTGTTCACCCAATGCCTCGGGTTCACAACCCAATTGTGGTAGCACCTGAGAGGCGCGGGGCATTGGCGTAAATGAGGTAGCATTGAGCTACAGCAGCACTTCTGGAGAAGCGTCTGCACTCATACCCACACATACGCTGCGCGAGCTGTTAACGTTCAATAATAGCCGCGCCATACATCATATTTCATATCGCTTACATAGCGATCCTTAAGATATCGGGATATCGAACTATCGATACCGTCCCTTGGTTCATATCAATCGATAGTGTTTTGGGGCTTTTTGATATCGATTTATCGATATCGGATGTTCGCGTCATATCAATATGCGCCGCAGCCGCCGAACCCCGATATCGCGATATCTAGCTGATGTCGATAATTTGACCAAGGTTAAGGACGACGGGACGTGGATCCCGTGACTTGGTCGTCGAATCGATCTGGGAATCCTTACTTCCGTAGTTGGAAACGGCCAATCATATACGCTTATACCAATCGGGTGCACTCAAATTCAAGAAAGAGAGTGACTGAGGGCACACTAGAACACTGAATTATGGCGGCCTCAATAAACACTGAGTAAATGTAATACGTGGGAAAAGACCAATCGCATTGGCAACCTTGCTGTGACTCATTTGCAACCCATGTTGTGACTCATTTGTAACCCCGGCAGTGGCTCATTTGCAACCCCTTATGTGGCCATTGACTCATTTGCAACCCCGGCGGTGACTCCATGACTCATATGTAACCCCTGAATTGCTTGAAATAACAAATAAGCCCAACTGTCCCTTGTCGAGTACTGATGTCTAGAATATCGATATATCAACCTCTTTTGGGGTTAATATCGGTATCATTATCGATTATCGATAGCCATTTTTTTTTTTTATAATTATCAATCGACAACATTTTTATTGTTATGCATATCAATCGATAGCGTTTTACAGAATTATTCATATCAATCGATATACGAAATTATTAGTTTTCATGATATCATATCAATCGATTTTGTTTTTTTAGCAGTTATTCAACGGTATCGATAGCAAAAAGAAATCCCGATACCGCCCCTTGATTGAAGCACGCCATACAACAAGTGAGGCACATACAAGGTCCTCACTCGTCGCGTTTTCTGCCTCACGGTCATCGAAATGTATCGATAGACAATTTTGCAACCGATAGTGTGCCCTGCCTATAATGTATGGTGTACGATAAAGCGGATTAAAACATACTGAAAAAGTAAATACGTCTTTTAGATTATCTTTTGTCGCCGGCTTCGTTGCGACCAAGGCATCGGAGCGTTGCCCTCCCATAAGTCATACACGACTCACACCAGATTTCGGGTATATCAAGGTATGTCGTACGCTTCCTCCATTCGGAACAAAATTTGTAACTCGTTATTTTGGACCGTTGACTGAGTATGGGAAGCTTGCAATTCATTACTCGACGTTTCGGCCATAGAATATTTAAAATGCACCACGCGATGAAGATATCCCGCTACAGCTGAAACTTCGAGTAATTAACGGGCAAGCTGTCCATACTCGGTCAACGGTCCGAAATAACGAGTTACAAGCTTTGTTGCGATAGGGGGAGCCATGCATACGACATACCTTGCTATCGTGTTACGGCACCAAGCCACCAACCACCCGTCGCCCCGTTGGCCGCATATGCCAGCCGATTCTGTTGAGATTCAGCCGTACAGTATACAATATGATAGTATGACATTATGCCAATATGATAGCTGTCATCAGTATGATTGGTAGCCGTATGAATGTTACTTGCAGTCTCGGTAATTTCGACTTCGGTGACGGACAATCACATTAACTCAGATGCATCTATACTAGAGACAACGATGTATACGTTATACGACCGACTCTAGGTGTTCGCTCATCGCTCTCTTATCGATGATATATCGATTACTTGTCTACGATATCTGAGTGTGCTAGTGTTTCCACTGTAGCCTGAGATATAGTATCTCAGTAGGCTATATGCCCACCACTTGCCAGAAAGTGGCATTTTTATTAGGCCATGAGATGGCTGGCTAGTCGCTCAGAGCGTGTAGCGAGGGGCGCGTCGCGCAGCGGTGTGGTGTGTGTTCGCCTCATGAGACAAACATTTGCGTCTAGATGAGTTTTGGGCTTGGAGAGGTGGTGTTATAGGTGGAGCCAGCTGCAAACAACATTTCAGAAAATGATTTTATGCAGCACCACGAGATGCGCACGACTGACTGGAGCACTTGCAACGCGTTCGTACAGCAGTTCGACTTCCTTCGCTTGGGCCACAATTCATATCTAGATTGGCAGGGACGCTCTTTACTTATTCGATCACCACCACCTTTCCGCGTTTTAACGACCACATTCTTTCGTCATTTACACACTTGTTTACACACAGCTGCCACGTTTTGCCCTTGTGTGCTTTCATTATCACTGCTTACAGTTTACGTACGTTACTTTAGCTCTGTGCTGACAACGTATTTTTCACGAGTACATCTGCGGCTGTTATGTCGACGACTGGGTCGCACAGACCATACGTGTTCCTTATGTTCAACTAACGGGTAAAATACGTGTTATCATTACTTTTGATATGCTTGTTTGTTACTTTACTTTGCCTTTCGCATGTTACTCTATTGCTAAGTTTTCTGTGATATCCCCTATTGTAGCGTTTTTCGGAAAACCACAACCCGTGATCCAATATGAGATTACGGCAACGCGAGGACTTAGAAAGTTAGAATAGTATATATGATTCTTTATAAGACTACATACCACAATATAAGTTAAACACCACACAATATAACACCCCTTTCGGTTAAGGCTTAAGGGGTCCCAACGCGAACACACCCTATCACAAATAAAAGTCCAATACCCCCCTAAGTTTACCATGTAGTTTATACCAAATCAAGTCGAATTAGCCAAAGCGGACTTCACCATCGTTTTAATCAACATCAAATTAGGTAATATATATATATATATCAACACCACTACGATACATTGGAGATTTTTGCGGGCAATACCCAAACTCCCAACTTGGTTAGTTCGACCCCCGCTCTCGAGGGAGTATGGACGTCTCTCGTGACCATCACGCTGGCGCGTTGCAAGATCTTTTTTATCGGACGTCCGTACCTTAAGAATTTACTTCAGCATCTGGATTCACGGATTTGGAGGTGGCAGCGTGTTTTAGGCTTGACCTTGGCTGGATCAACCCGGTCACGCAGACCTTGCTATTGCATACGTCGCTAGATCTGAATGCATGAATCGTTGTAAGATCGGAGTGAGTGGCACAGTTTTCTTGCGGCTCCTCCTATTGTTTTCCCGGGACTACTGCACCTACAAAGTTCTTTTATTATTAAGTTGATCTCAGCATCGGCGGGAGTTATGGACTCCTCTGCCCACAAAAGCTTTATTTTTGCCTAGTTGATGTCCGATTTTGCTTTGGAGGTAGCAGCGTGTCTAGGGCTTGCCTGGCGGGATCACCCCGGTCGTCGTAGACCATGCTGCCGCTGACTTTTTTGGTGACTCATTGCAGGATCGAACGAGCGGGGCAGTTTCTTGTGCACCGTTCGAAACTTCAATGTTAAGTGTGCACTTATTTCACGATCTTCTGTGAGATACTCAGTAAATGAAGACGTCACAACGTATAATTTAGGTCCACTTCTAGTATCGCGACATGTCGCGATGTCATCCGATGCACGTCCAGTGCCGGACTTAGCAAATATCGGGACACTGTCAAGATTCCCATTGCGATTCTGTCGCGACATGCATCGGAGACCTGCCTGAGACCTTCTCCGACTCGAGAATTCCAGCATGGCATGCATACGCGGTGAAGGTTCACACTGTTTACAGTCCGATCAAAATAGTTGTGACGGCCGAAATTGCTCCAGAAAACACCAATTATTAAGTATGAGGTACCTGAAGCAAATATTCCTACCCTATCACTACCGTATCCATCTTCCATCCCTGCTATTGGCGAGTAGAGGTCTGAAATATCAGACATTCGAATTGTCTGTCGATGTGGCGCAATAAACTGCCGGTTTTGACTATCAGTCTAATGCTATATAATTTGATCCATCTTGACCGTCAAGTAGAATCATTATAATGTCTAATTCAATTATGCGTACAGTAATAAAGTGATCGCGGGCTGCGTAAGCTGCATTTTGTATGGAATTGCATTTATACAAAACTTTTGGGTCAAGTGAGATTGCAAGAGAGTGAGAGACGCAAACGCTAACCTGCTTAACCTGGACAGCGCCCCGTAAGTTACTCTCCAGCGGCTGTTGTTTTCGGTATACTAGCGTATACCAAACATAGCATAACTTTGCATACGAGTTCTAATACGTGTTAAGAGCGACATGTTTTTTGCGCGAGCAAGATCCGTGCAGTAATCAGGATGCTGGACGGATCTTGTGTGTGTGTGTGAATGGGCGTGAGTCGAGCCAGCCATCTCGACTCACGCCCAGCAGAGACGCATACAACACTGCGCAACATATCACATATATCGCATACGCATATGCGAAATATTTTGAGCATCTCACAGTGCGCTGTTACCTCTAGCGGAAACGTGGATGGCAACCGCGTTCACATTTCCACTAGGGTTTCTTCCCTCATTCGCGCTCTCGCCTGCCTGTAAGCGAGTATGCGCATGGGACGAGGGGAGCGTTAGCAACCATAGTATTTCGTGTGCGTTATCTTTCCGGAATAAATTGCACAGACTGAACGGTCGGCCACACATCTCGCAGTGGGGCTGACGCGTTCATTTGCGTAAAGCGGGCGGAATTTCAGGATTTTGAAACCTCCAAAAGATGCGATATAGGTTATCATCCTAGGCGAAACGGATACCAACACACTCAGTATGAATATGTGATAATATTTAATAGCAATAGGATACTTAGATTAATACATAATCTTAGAGAGATCTTTACTTCACTGGGCGGGGCACACTGCGGGGGAGGGGGGGCGTCCCGGCTTCACTTAAAATTGTATATATATATAACAAATTGCAATTAAGCAAGGAGACTGTACAAACCGACAATCCATTGCAAAAAGCGACAGAGGTCAGACGCAACGCGAAACGCCACCGATATGTGACTGCGACACGCAGGATCAACCACATATATTATACAAATTTCATTGAACGGTGCAGATGGATTAATTTAAGTCCAAGAATTACGGGGATGCGGGGCATGCGTGGGGTCTGCCACGTCATAACTTTAGGATGGGACGCAATTTTCATGACCAAGATCTTTACGGTATCTTTCTATTTTTCATTCCCTACATCGCGGCCAGATAATTGCTTTGAACGTATTCAACAGTGTTTCATTGGTTCAGTAAGGTGACACGGCAGTTTTCTCGACAGAGTCGCGATAGCTGATGGAGTCCGTTGTGGGAAACGTATCGAGATACAGACGGAATACGATTGAGAATGGAAGCGAAACGCCATTCCGAATCTGCCGCGCAAAGCATCAACACCCCGTCGCGAAGGTGCCGCGACGTCGAGAAGTGAACCTAGATGCGTTGTGGTTGACTCACGTTTTCTTGTTTGTGTTTCTTCGGTTCTCAACTGACAAGTTGACTCGTATGCGCAGGTACGGAGAAATGTCCGCAGTAGACCCCGATCGTTTACTCGGTGCGATCTTCGTTTTTGGCGTGGACTTGAGAAACTTGCTTGAGATTTATGCTGTATCATTTTCGCTATCAAGAAAACGATGGTTAGTCAGTAGTAGTTCAGTTGTTTTGGCAAATTTGTAGCAGTTTTTCGGGATCTTGTTTTGCTGTGTGAGTGTCAAGTAAGAGCGGACGAGGGAAGAATTCTGCAGTAAATATTAAACAGTTGTCGGAAAAAAAAACGCTATAAAGGAACACTGTATGCAGATTAGATTGCTGATGTTTATGGTAAAAACAATTCTCAAAAAATACGAGTAAGTGTGGACGGGTTATGCCATAAAAAATGATAACTTGATAACCTGTCTTCAAGGATATCACATTGACTTGCCATCAGTACCTTAATACTAATTATGGGATGGTGATATCATTTCCAAATGTCCTAGGAAAGTCTGAACTTTTCAGAATTTCTGGCTGCGAGTTTGAGAGTGTCTGGTTAATGCGACGTCTTAGCTGAGTTACTCAAGATGCTGAAATTGTCTTAGGCACGTATTATAATTATTTACTTTTTGGAAAATATTCGATACCTCGTACCCACATGGCATATTTCCACAAGGATACGTGTAAAGTGCATCCAACCCTCAAACACCACAGCATATGCTTATGCGTTCAAAATAGCATATTAACATGACTAAAGATAACTAAAGATAACCTCACACTTGTTCTTGCTCAGCAATCCGCATACCGACTAGTCAAACTCGAGAAAATTAACCAATTGCCATGCACGCATCGTATTTGCAGGACAGGATACACACATTTATTTATTTACAATCTCCAAAAATGTTTTACAAGCACAACGAATCTTGCATCAGGATCGGTGCCATTATATTATTATTAGGGCCCCAGGAATCACCTGCAGGGACATACAAGCATGGTGATGCATGCCGAAGGACACAAAGGCAATCCAATGGCATAGGGCACACCACAGACCGGCAAGGATAGCCGCCTTTCCAATTCAAATCACCAGAGATGCAGGAATGCCATGCGCAACGCGGAGGACATGTTTAGCAAACCACATATGAGAGAGTTGGCAGGGCAATGGCTAGCGTGGAGACCACGAACCACGGAGAAAAATCCTCCCTCAATCAGGAACCATAAAGATGGCGTCGAAGTCTATCACCATGTGCATATCACTGGCGCTGTTGCCTCTCCGGCGCGTCTACATTTCGCGCGGCAGTATATGCACGGTTGAAGGCTGTTATTGCATCTCTTACTTCAGCTGAAAGAGGCGGTACTACTTCCTCGCGCCATCTATTCTGCAAGGAAAAGGGTTCCACGACGTTCTCTTTAATAGTTTCCCAAAATTCCGGCCATGTTGCGCATCCAGACCTCCCCTTGTGCGCATTCACGGCCTCCTCCGCGATGAGGTAGCGCTCCATCTCAGGCAGGGATGTTGCATTGCCTTCCCCGCCGAGGGATGTCGGGGGGGCGCCAGGTGTCTCTGCAGGCACCGCATCTGCAGCAAACGGGTGAGCACAGGGACACAGTGTTAACAGTGCCCGAGTGCTAAAAATGAATAATCATGAAATGATCAGAGATCTGCGAGGCTGAAAGATGACTGTCTGTAACGTGGTTCTGAAGCCAAAAGTATACACTGACTGTGTAATGGGTATGAGTACAACGATGAAGAACTACTCGCAGGACAAGACATAACAGTTCCTGATTAACGAGGACACCATGGCACCAAAATCCGCGACACTGTGAATATAGCCGATGCGCTGAGACACAGAAAGCACTTGTTCTATTGTTCAAGTTGGCATACCGTGTCTGCCGAAGTGTAAAGTGACTGTCCATATGAAACCATGTGTAAGTCCTGTCACCTACATGCCTCACCTCTGGCTGTCGGGGTGGCAGCTGGAGTCTGCCACTCATCTTCTGCGCTTTCTCCCCCTGCTGTTCTCCTCTGCGCCTTCACTCCCTGGTTGGCCGGCTTTCGCGGGGGCGCTGCGCCGGAAGACCCGGCCGAAGCGTTGGAAGGCCCAGACCTCCTCTTGTACGCGAAGGCATCCTCCAAGATGCGGTAGCGCTCCATCTCAGGCAGGGATGTTGCATTGCCTTCCCCGCCGAGGGATGTCGGGGGGGCGCCAGGTGTCTCTGCAGGCACCGCATCTGCAGCAAACGGATTAACACAGGGACACAGTGTTAACAGTGCCCGAGTGCTAAAAATGAATAATCATGAAATTATCAGAGATCTGCGAGGCTGAACGACGACTGTCGGTAACGTGGTTCTGAAGCCAAAAGTATGCACTGACTGTGTAATGGGTATGAGTACAACGATGAAGAACTACTCGCAGGACAAGACATAACAGTTCCTGGGTAACGAGGACAACATGGCACCAAAATCCGCGACACTGTGAATATAGCCGATGCGCTGAGACACAGAAAACACTTGTTCTATTGTTCAAGTTGTTATAACGTGTCTGCCAAAGTGTAAAGTGAATGTGCATATGAAACCATGTGTAAGTCCTGTCACCTACATGCCTCACCTCTGGCTGTCGGGGTGGCAGCTGGAGTCTGCCACTCATCTTCTGCGCTTTCTCCCCCTGCTGTTCTCCTCTGCGCCTTCACTCCCTGGTTGGCCGGCTTTCGCGGGGGCGCTGCGCCGGATGGCCCGGCCGAAGCGTTGGAAGGCCCGGCCGAAGCGTTGCTGCATTTGGCCTGCCGCTGGGGTAACAGGCGCGCCAGCTCAAGGTGCATGCGCTTAGGTTTGTTTTTGGAATGCTTGGCGTTGAAGTGCATCTTGCACACCCCGGTCTCGTTCTCAATTCTTTTGGTGCAGCGCTTCTTGTTCTTGCATATTATGGGGCAGGTGTTCACGCTCTCGTCCTCATTAAACTTCTGGATATTCGTCTGGGCTTCGTACTCAAAAGCCTGCTACCTCGCACCCCTCACGCCGTCACAGCAGCGCCTCGCACCCCTCACGCCGTCACAGCAGCGCCTCGCGCCCCTCACGCCGTCAATGAAAGCATCACGGAAGGATAAAATCATATCCATGATGTCAGCTTATGCGGCGTGGCCCAGCCCGGTACCCGCGCGACTCAGCTGATGCGGCGTGGCCCAGCCCGGTACCCGCGCGACTCAGCTGATGCGGCGTGGCCCAGCCCGGTACCCGCGCAACTCAGCTGATGCGGCGTGGCCCAGCCTGGTACCTGCAGTACTCAGCTGATGCGGCGTGGCTCAGCCCGGTACCCGCGCAACTCAGCTGATGCGGCGTGGCCCAACCTGGTGCCTGCAGTACTCAGCGTGATGCGGCTGACTCCGGCCGGTACCAGCGCAGCCTCTTCGATGTAAGGCGCATTGTTCCATTCTATAGTGCTCTGGCTTCAGTGCCCATGTTAACCATTCCAGCGCACTGGCCTAAGCAATTCAGCGTGATGACCAGTGTGCAGAGCTCAGCTGATGTGTTCAGCCAGTACCCATGCTGGCTCTGGTGATCTTGATGGCCAGCCCGGTACCCGCGCA
>LGRX02016487.1:0-24140 GCA_001247695.2 Cymbomonas tetramitiformis
CCACGGAAGGAATAATGCCTTCCTGGATGAGCGCGAGAAGCTGCGCCTTCACTTTGTTCTTCCCCTCCACAAACAACTCTAGTATAAGCTGGGTGACCAGCCTTGTACAAAGAATCACTCACCTTTAAGAAAACCGAGATTTGGGGTCACCACTAATTCCACCAACTTGCGTACCCCCCCCCGCCGCTTGTCCTATGGAATCGGTAAGAATTAGCAAAGTATTTTCTTTCAATCAGCCAGCACCCTCTTAAAAGTCCAATGATAAACGCTTAAAAAGGCGACATTTTCAAAATTGCCTGCGGCGCCAAAGCACCCATATTTCTTATTTTCTGATAGATTCCATAGCTCAAACCAGCCAGCTTTTCTCGACATAACTTCGGTACTCCCCCCCAAAAGCTGGCTGATTTCTTATCGCCGGGTTTTCTTAAAGGTGAGTGATTAATGTACGTTGGAGGAGTATATCCACCTTGGAATATGAAGTTAAAAATGTCGCGAAGTTCAATGTCACTCTCTCCGATGCCAAATCGGTCGACTGTTGCGCACAATCCACAACGCAAACTGCAAAAGGAACACACGCATACGTACCCAGTTAGCGACACACGAGAATGATGCGCAGGGGGGCGCACTCCATGACAGAAGTCACGCACCTTCTTGTGCGATTCCTTGCGTTTCTCCACGCTTACAGGCGGCAGAATAGCATCGATGGTACCAGGTCGAGTACTAGTGGTGCTCGTAGTGGCAGCTTCGACAGTCGAAGCGCTGTTATTAGCCTCCGTTTCATTCTCGACCATTTGACAATAAATATCTTTGTGTATGTGAGCGAGATGACTCCGCAGATTGGACGTGTTCCCGCTGAACGTAGGCGAGGACTCGGGTCCACAGATTTTGCAACACACCGCGACGACCTAATCTTTGTGCTCAGGATCCAACTTGGCCTTGCTGTAGTACTCCCAACAAGCCGCTTTACGCTTCGAAGTCTTGCCATCGACCCAGCAAGTGCTATCGCCATCATCGTCACAGTCTGTGCCCAACAGTACGTAGTGTCAACCCTAATTGAATATCTGCTGCTCACACTCACCGAAAACCTCATCACAGACCAAGCGAACGGTCTTCATCACGCATAACAACTCGACCACCAATAAGCATACACACGCCTCGCTCACCTTTCGCCTTTGCATTGTCTTCAACCGCCTTGCGTTTCTTTTTAATGCGTTCGGCGTGTTCGCTGGTTGTTTTCTCGTCCCTTGCTTTGCGGAAAGCAACGATGTCCTGCTCATGCCCGGCAAGATTTTCTATGGACTCCCAAGTATCCGCATCGTCACCATAACCCGTCCAACCTATCAGCCACACCGGCTTCCCCTTTGACCTGGCTTCTGCTTTTATCTCGCGGACAGCGAAAAACACGTCGTCGCTACCGTGGCAGCCGAAAGGGTTCTTCTGCGTCCTCTTCACGGGCCCCTTTCCTTGCGCGAGCAACACGACCTCGTCGGTTTTCTGGCGCTTAGGCCCTTTTCCACGACCACGACCCATCGATTCAAGAAATGCGGCTGCGGAACACTTCAACTAGCGATAGCGGAACTCTGATTTTACCCCCTTATATGCATCGTCTATACGAAGGCCAAGTATAGGTTGCGCTCCCATCTTTGATCTTAGGATTGACGATATCCAAGAGTTCATTGGTTGGATCGATATATCATGAAATATCATGATATATCAGGATTTCAAACGGTGCGCGCCCTGTACAGCGGTGCACGATTATCGATATGTACCACGCACGCGACATATCGATTAATCGATTGCAAAAACGTGTTTGAATTAATCGATTGATATTGATAAGTCATTCGAACTTATCGATTGATAAGGATAGTTTTGATAAGTCGTTTGAACTTATCGATCGATAACGATACGCCCGATTAATCGATTAATCGGACTTATCGTGTATTTCGTGTTATCGATATCGGGCCTTGTTCTATTCCTGAATGATTATGCTACCCATAGTTATTGGTAACATATTTCAGTGATCTTTGGTACGAATTTCGGATACGGTCAAGAACCTATAGTATTTTGCGCCAGCATTATATACCGAAACCTGGTGCGCCTCGTCACCGCAATTTCACGTTGCGTAAATTATCGTACGCATACCTTGATTTCAGTGCCATACAACTTCGCATCCGTAAATCGGCATTGCAGCCTTGCATGCCCCGCCCGCGCTGGGTAAAGCGTCGCGTATATGTGCCGGCGGTATCGCCCGGTGTACATGTAAGTCGCGGTCCGTGTAATATCGGATGCCTCTGTTGCTTGGTGCATGCCAGTCGCGTTGTAGTAAGCCCTATGCGCAGACCTATCGGGCATCCCACGGCCGTGCAGCCCATGATGCCATGCCAGGTTATGCGTTGGCGGTGCAGCATCATAAACCTGAGCAGATGGTCGCGATGCCTTTACGGCAGGCAATGAGGCTGAATGCAGCCTTGTCAAGGCAGCTTCCGCCTGAGTGGTCCTCACAGCCGCAGCAATCATGGGACCCGTTTTATGGACCTGGCATGAGCCGCCCCCGATAGACTAGATATGCAGATTGCCAGCTATGCATAGAACCTGAAAAGGCGCCTGTTCGAAGTGCTGAAATCTGTATAGGCAGCCCTGACCGGGAGTCCCGGTGCAGGCCCCTGTGACAGATATCTAGGTAGCCAACACTGGGCTGAAGACTGACCCGTAAGTTCGTGCGGTGACACACCGAGTGTCACAGGTAGCTAGGTCCGATACCGTCCCGACTCCGAGACCGTTCCGGGTATATCTAGCTTAGCGTTTATTTTCTTAAGAGAGTTTATCTATATTGGTTCCAGGACTGTCTGATATCCATGAACCGGGATATTCCAGTAAGTTATGGGCCCACCACGCTTCCACTGCGCTCCAGCTATTTGTTATCCAAATAAAAAATTTTATTCGTGTTTTGATAATGATAGGCTTGTGTTCCTCGTGATGGCAACTCGTATGCAATTACCAATTTCCAACTGAAAAATGCCTGAAGACCACGAATATGCACACTTCGCACGCATGATGATGTAGTGCATATACCAAAGGTTTAGATTCACTAAAATATTCGTTGGTGAAATTCAGTTTATATTTTCCATTCGCATATCTGCGGTATGTCGACGTGTCTGGCATCCGTCGTGTGCTCACGTCGAGCAAAGCATAATATGCTCACTCACATGTTTTCACTCACACCTTTACCTCCGAGACCCGCAAGTCACTGTCCAGCAACGTGAGGTAGAGGTCTGCGTGATAGACCGCAAGCATCGAAACTTTGCATACTTATTGTCAGATGTATTAGCAACATTATGCATTTTGCGCGCGTGCGATTCGTGCATGATCTGGAATCTGAGACGCGGCGCAAGGGAGGGGGTCATTGGGCACGAATCGAGTGAAAGCTCGACATACGACGCACCGCATGAAAACATCATGCATAGCACATGCATACCCCGCATATCGTACACGCGCATAAAGAACACATTTTGAGCATCTGACAGCGCGCAGTCAGCCCGCCTAGCAAAAACGCGGATGTCAACCACGTTCACATTTCCGCTAGGTTTTCGTCCCTCATCCGCGCGCTCGCTTGCAAGCATACATGCGCAGCGGATCAGGGATACTGTAGAGTGAACTGTTTACAAATTCGAGACAGCAATACCTCAAATGCTCGAATTGAGGTAGTCTGCCGAGCAGAAATTCGCATGCGGCCATCCGACACGTGCTTCTCTGCTGAGTCTGCCGACCATCCCGCGCGCGTGATGACGACGCTTGGCGGTGGTATCGTGGGGGACTCTTGCGCCTGGGCTACTCGTGCTTTGCTCCTGCCGGAAGCCCCAATGAACATCGATGGATCCCCTCGCCCCCAGACCTTTTTCAGGTCGTTGAAGTCGGACCCTCCCCTCTCCCCCATGGGTCTGTTTTGTTTTTTCCAGATCTTCGGGGACCGGCGGCCTCGACCCGCCTTTCGGCGTGGCCGGAGTGCCCCGCGCGGTGCCACCCTCGCGCGCGGCGGAGGGGGGAGTGCCCCGCAAATTATGCTCGTGATGGTTGGCACGACGAGCAAATAAGCTCGCGCCAGAATTTTGGTAATAATATTAATCGAGGTCCCAAACTTTGGTAATCGAGCGCCCACGCCAGGCCGCTAACGCGCCAAGCCCTTAGCTGCAGTTTTTTCGCTCTACAGGAGCTTGAGCTTCGTTCATTCCGAGGATTGATAGCAAGGGGGGGGGCAGGGGGTTCTGTGACTTCTAGGGGGGTGCTGACCCCCCGGACCAAATCCAAGTTCGAGGCGCTCACCCCCAAGGGCAGAATGCAAGTCCTGGGGGGGGTCTGAGTGCACCCTCTTGCCTCAGAATAACTCCAGTGTTCAACGAAAAAGTCAGGAATGTTCGAAAATTCGCGCCTGCGGCGCGTAATAATATAACATGTGAGGCGATAGCGCGGGGCACTCCTACCCCCACCATCCTTGCGTGACTAGTCTGCACCCGTGATGGCAGTATCGTGAGACACTCCCGCCCGCCCCACGCGCGCGCGCGATGGTGGTATCGTGGGACAATCCCGCCCGCCCCACGCGCGCGATGGTGGTATCGTGGGACACTCCCGTCCGCCCCACGCGCGCGATGGTGGTATCGTGGGGCACTCCCGCTCGCCCGCGCGTTATGGCGGTACCGTGGGGCACTCCCGCCCGCCCCGCAGTGTGCGCGAGTGCAAGTTCTAGGGGCGGGGGGGGTGCTGACCCCCCCCAGGACAAAAGTAACTCTAGGGGGGGGGTGCTAACCCCCCAAGGACAAAATTGAAGTTCTAGGGGGTGTGTGGGGGGGGTATTTCCAGAACCCCTGCTATCAATCCTCGGAAGCTCCTTCCTCCCCTGGCATCAATCGTTCATGTCTAGGGGGGCAACCTCCCCCTCGCAACACGCATGTTCAAAATTGCCCCCCTCGGAGCAACATTCGTTAGCCCTAATCAATAATTGGTGATAATATATATCGGCATCGATCTTTGACTAGGCAAGCTACCAGTGCGATACTACTGTACTGACTTGCTTACACGATTGCTTTTTTACTAAACAATTCACAGCAACTTCAATGTATGGACGGTATTATAATCTAAACGAGTCGAATTACATGTGACATTCAACACCAAACTAAATACACGATTATTACCCAGAAACTGCTGTCAACAAAGGACAACAATTGTAAAGTATGAAAATACGATTTATTTCGTCCCGCGATAAACAACAGGTTGTTGATGCTTATAATTGGGCAATTAAAGGCAGTAATGTAAGCACGGTACTCCGCTCAGTCGATCTCGTCTTTCCCGAAGTCAGCGCTCCGACAGACATGCCGCACGCAGTCATGCTTCCGATATAAATTATTCCTGTCGGTATGCTCCGGGTATATAGGATACGGTAGTCTCTATTGCTCGATCAGGCGCAAGGCGTACCACGCCTTGTGCCCACCCCGGGTGCCGGGTCGCGACTGCATTCCGTCCAGTCGATACACGACACACACAATCTATATGGCTCGCACAGCTCGGGGGACAGGGATGACCCGGCTTCAGGCAAAAGGCAGCAGTGCGCTGGCGGTGCGGATGCAGAGGGGCTCGGGTGGCTCAGTAAGGCTTAGGGGGTCCCATTCTTCACTAGTAAGCTCCGGAGAATCTGGATAAGAGTTCCGATCTTCCGAAGTGTGTGCTGAATCCTTTGATCCCCAGCGTGGATACATAGTGCAGCCGGTCTTCTGTGGCTACGGGTGCCAAAGGAGTCGGTCCAAGGACACGCACACTCACATAATCTAAACTGTTCACACCATTCCACACACTGAATACAACAACCTCACAATCAACTAGCGTCTGGTGTATCCAGGTTGTTCCCTCTGCATTTTTTGTGGTCAGTCCAATGGACAATATAGATACAAATACATTCTACAAATATCCGATTCTTCCTTACCATGAAATATCTATCGGATTTCCACAGTCATTTTGAAGGTGTTTTAATTAGTTTGAGCAAAACACCGCAAGTAGACACGTCATTTCCAGACGATCTCAAGTGAACCTAAACGTCTATATCTCCAAGCACATCAGGAACTCATATCTGCATAACCATACACAGATACATCGGCACCAGTCTTGAAGT
Organism: Cymbomonas tetramitiformis; assembly: GCA_001247695.2. NCBI lineage: Eukaryota > Viridiplantae > Chlorophyta > Pyramimonadophyceae > Pyramimonadales > Pyramimonadaceae > Cymbomonas > Cymbomonas tetramitiformis. The sequence goes on from LGRX02016487.1 coordinate 6,158, forward strand.
CCTTATTTGTTTCCTAACCTCTCACCGTTGTTCTGGCACTGCCGGCTGCTCAGTCTTACTCATAGCTGAAGGAGCATTGGACAGACCCATGCTTGAATCGGAGCTGGACTGCACTGAGGGAGCTCTCCTTTTGGGAGATTTCGACTTTGTTGGCGACTTCGACTTGTTTTTGCGGGGCTTTGCGGCTTGCTGTCATAAACCAACATTCAGACCCTGTTTTTTCCCACCGGAACCTCCTCTTGCACTCCCATTCATCATCGAATTGCGCGGTTGTTTCTTCCCATCATCCTTTTTGGCCCCGGGCATCCAGCTGGCTACCCCTGTGGTCAGCTGCGCTGAACCACCCGTCGTGAATCTCTGATTGAAGTTCTCTTCTCGATTGATCAGCTCATTCTTCAGAATCTGCATGTTTCTATTACATTCTTCCATGGCCTTGTCTCGCAGCACGAGGGCCTCCTCCAACTCCGCGATGCGCTGGAGATCTTCTTTCCGCGATTCTCGCGCATCGAAGCGCTTCTGCACGCGGCAACCGAGGACAAATGAACACCACTTTCATGTTGTTGTGCGGAAACATACCTCGGCGCCATGAGTGGGCGCGTCGAGAATAAAGGGCTATGGATGCAGGGGGCAGGAAGTGCCTTGAGTTTTGCGTATTTTTCTTCCTCCTCTGCAAGTTTCGTGTTCATGAGCTCCATGTTCGTTGCGAACTCCTCGCTAAGAGCCTTGGTCTCACTCAAGTGGTCCTCCAGAGCCCTCTGCCATGCCATGCCCGTACCCCCAAACAAGTCTCAATAATCCTACATGCTCCCGCGTCATCGTGTGCACAAATTTGCCACGTGGCTCTCGGTGAGAGCCTGCAAACAGTGCATGCGGGTGCCCATGCCAATAACAGGGCATCCCATCCCTTCTTCGCTTCCGAGCAGAACGCGGGCTGAATGTACTAAGCAACACGCGCCCCAAGCCATGCTAAAATAGCAAGCCATGCGAAAATAGCGCTGAGCACCTGTGTTTCATCTTCATGTTGCCGATTCAGAGTGTCGACATTTTCTTTCCAGTCAGTGCGAAGCTGAGCCTCAGTACTCTTCGCATCAGCTTGCGTCTGCGCCAGGGTCTCTTGGGTCTTCTTGAGGTCTTTCTCCAGCTGCGCCTTGTTGCTCTCCAGCTCCGCCTTCGCCTCCTTCAGCGAGGTCTCGCTTCTGCAGCAGTGCGGCCGCCGCCACTCAGCGCGCGAAGGCTTTTGCGCTCAGCGGCGCTCACGCTTCTAGAGGCGCAACAGCATCCAGTCGGACAGCAGCCACATCAGCATAATGTGCCAAGTGCTTGTTGGTGGTGTGACAATCCTAGCAGCACGAATTCTGAGCAGCTGCATGCCGCGGTGCAAGACGCCACCACCCGACGGAAAGAGGCCGAGATACCTCGGTCAGGCAGTCCATCAGGGTGAGGGGCTAGATATTGAGGACGATAAGAATGACGCAGATACGATGGGAGAATAAATGGCCATCACTTAGTTCCTTGGCGTCACGACCGGCATCCAATATCACGTGATGCAGGGTCAGTGGGACATAGAGTGAATGGTACCGTGTCAATCTATCTAGTTTTGACTGCAGATCGTTCTCCAGGTTGGTATGCCTCTCAAGCTCCTCCTTCTCCCGGGTCGCATGCTCGTTTTCTAGTGTACTGCGGGTCGTGGCTTCCCTCTCAGCGTGCTCCGCTTGCATCGTCGCCACGTCAGACTCATGCTTGCTGACTGTGTTCGCCAGAAGGGTCTCTGCTGCGGTGCGCGCGCTTGTCGATGCCTCGTCATGGTTCTGCACAAGTGCCATCAGATTCGGCAAATAAGAAAACTGCCACAAAGAACTCAAGAGTCTTGCTCTTGCACTGAAGAGTCACTTCATCGGAGCACTACTTGCTCTCCTAGAAACCCCCCCTCTACCAGCCCGCTTGCAGAACCACTCACCCCTACCAGCCCCCATTTGGCACCAAGCATTAAATGCTTGCACGTCACCATCCATGGAAGTGATATTCATATTGCGCCCACGTGGCGCCCACGTGGCCAAGGTTTTCTTGAAGATTGCCGTCCATGTGACGCGGACGGATCAAACTGCCACATCGCAGTCCGCAATGGCGGCTGAGCATAAAGGTTCAAACATCCGGCGTGGCACACAAGCTGACACTGCGTGTGGAGTGGCACGACGCATGCCATGCGATGTCAACCGAACGACGACTCCAGGGGAAGTGTAGACATGCAGGAATGGAGAGGTTCAAATATCCGCCCCATTGACCTACAGAATCAATGGCGGAGTGATCGAAGGCAACAAACTTTGGCTTGCCCACTTTGGCAAGATTCACCGCGTCCGATGGAATGTACCACTCACGGAAAGGTCTCGCTCACGGAGATGGCTGCACCTTTCGTAACGTTTCCATCTCCGAAGCGTGCTTGGCCGTGGTGGATTCCATTTCGCTTTTGTGCGTGGCAACCGTGTGCTCCATTTGATCCTTATGCTGCCGGGAGAGCTCAGCCTCTCGCTCCGCGGCCGCCTTCCTCTCGCTCGCCAGCACGCTCTCGTGCTGCTCCTTCGCGCTCTTGTTTCCGAGGGCATGCTCCTAGCGGAGCCACGCAAAGCCCCACCCGGCTACTGTCAGCGTCACACCGAAAGCCCGCGCGGCGATCTGGAAATGCCACGTGGCGAGGATGACACCCCGTGGGGACACACGAGTGCCTCTCAACTTGCACCTGAGCGCCCCGGATGACACCAGCAAGGTCGCAGAGCTACCCATGCGCGCCAGCCTCAGGTGAATTTAGCTGGCGCCGCGCTCCTGTGTCCTCCGGTCTCTTAGGTGCGCATCTCTTGTGATGCACACAGACGCAGCTGGGGATCCAACCACGCCGCTTGGCAGAGCCGCGCAAGGGCGCACTCCGACCCGACACCCCACCACGCGCCATGAACCATTCTGACAGAAGACAGCCCGAGCATTGCATCCAATGCGCGGTATGCATGCCGGGACAGGACAGGTGCGCGGCGGGTGCTACTGATGCACAGCGAGGGTTGCCACAGTGCCCGAAGCCCCAGAGGATCAACGAATCATGGAGGAGGAGGGCGGGGCTGTAGCCATGCACCGGTGTCAAACCTAGTAGACAACCTCGCCTGTGCGGGGCTGCTGGCACACACAGAATGCTTGGACACACTGAACGGCATCAGGCCCATTGACAAAAGCCAGCCCACCATCATCCCAGTGGATGTGAGAGAAGCATTCGAAACAGGGCTGGGCGGTGACAAGATACCATCGACGCACACACATCTCCAACCAGATGCAAGGATAAGCCACACACACTGAACGGCATGAGATCGGCCAACAAAAGCCAGCCCACCATCATCCCAGTGGATGTGAGAAGCAAATCAAGAGCAGGGCGGGGCCGTGACAAGTTACCACAAACTCATACATATTCCCAACCCAAATGCAAAGCAGCATGGAAAGATGATACGATGCGACCGATCATCGCCCAACAATTGTGAGTCTCTGGGTTACGGAGTGAGCGGACCCTGCTGGCATGCCCCCCAGTGGCTCCCGGTCGATGGATGGGACCGTTGGTGCATGGTTATGCCATGCATGCAGTCACACCACACAGCATGGACACCCCATGTCCCCCCAAAAAGGAAACATGCGGGCACCTAAGTGCTCCCCACAAAAATCAAGGGAAAACACAGAAGGTGGACTTCACTACCCTCTGCCTCTCCTTGCAGCAAAGGCAGACGAATTCACCGAGCTCTCCAAGAGGCAATGCCCGCCAGAATGGCACCACAGGGATAACCGCCTCCCAAAACCCACTTCCACCCGGCAGCCGTCCCCGTTCACAGCGATGCGCCAGTACCTCATATCAGGGTCAAAGAACACAAGTCCCCCGGCATGTGTAATAACCATGAGCACTGTACACGGAGAGGGAGCTAGCGTCAGACGAATCCAAGACACTCCCAAAAAGCGAGCCGCAGACGAATCCCCGACGCACTCAAAGAGGCAGTACCCGTCAGAAGGGTACCACAGGGACAGCCACATCCCATCATCCAAATCATTCCAGTGGCCGTCCCCGTTCACAGCGATCCGCCAGTACCCCATAAAGTGGCTGTCAACCACCAGTCCCCCGGCAGGTGAAAAAGGATAAGCATACACACACAGAGATTGGTGGTGGAGGGGTGGCTCGATTGGCGGGGGTGAGCCGACTCCAGAGACACAGCAGCAGTGCGCCGGCAGGACAGCCGCAGAGGGGCTCAGGTGGCCCAGTGAGGCTCAGGGAGCAGAGGGGTGGTCTTGCGCGTGGGCTTGGTGGTGGAGATATGGCTCGCGCAGCTCGGGGGGCAGGGATGAGCCGGCTTCAGGCACAAGGTGGCAGTGCGCTGGCGGTGCAGATGCAGAGGGGCTCGGGTGGCTCAGCGAGGCTTAGGGGGTCCCATTCTTCACTAGTGAGCTCCGGAGAATCCGGATGAGTGTCCCGAAGTGTGTGCTGAATCCTTTGATCCCCGGCGTGGGTACATAGTGCAGTCTCCTGTGGCTTCGGGGTGCCAAAGGATTCGCAAGGATAAGCATATACACATCAAGTATCAGCATGTCAATCTTATTACTGGGATCTGTCTCTGGCAGCAGCTCATCCACCCGGCAGCGTCAGGTACGTAGCAGCGTCATTCTTCAGCATGACCACAAGTCGTCTGGCGTCAGAGTCACGCGGATGGACTGGCACAAACAAGGCACATAGAGCAGCACCTCTGCAAGACGCGCCAGCTCAGCTCGGTGCTTCTCCACCAACTCTTCCATCTCTTTTTTCGCCGCCGCGATCTGGTCCCTCAGGTCCTGCTCCCGCTTGCTCGCATCCGCCGCGGCCGAGCCCGCAGCATCCTCTGCCTTCTTCATCTTGGCAAGCAGCGCGTCAATTTCCGCTTGTTTCTGATCGAGCTTGCTCTGCACCGCAAACCCCACAGCGTACGTGTCAGCCAGACGGCCAAGCTGCAGAGGCCCCCTTTAACAATGCCCCGCGGGCTGTGGCTGCACGGTAGCCGCCAGCTTGGGATCCCTGATCTTTGCATTCCCGCGCATGACGCCCACATATGCTTACCAGTCTCATCTCAAAAGAGCGCATCTTGAACCCATCTTCGAACGGCGGGATACATCGGGCTGCATGCTGCCCGGAAGACAGCCAGTCTGCATGCTGGCAGATAATATCAATCTGCACGATGCATGGCTGTACCAAGCAGCAGGCATTCCGAGCAACGGTCCGCTGGCATGGTGGGCAGAGCCTGCGACCAGGGCCCGCGCTCGTCACCTGGAAGTCCTTCTGCATGACGGCCAGGGCTTCTTGGCACTTCTCCTCTGCGCGCTTCGCCCAATCCTGGTTCACCTTCTCGATCTCGTTCTGTAGTCTCTTCCTGGCCTCCGCGGCCTGGTCCTCCATTTGGTTCTTCAGCGACTGGATCTCCTTCCTCAGCCCGTCTATCTCGGAAGCTGCGCCTGATTGCTTCAACTGCGCCAGCTCTGCAGATTGTGATAATTCTTTGATCTGTGCGCAAGCAACGTCGCGGGACTCAGTCTTGCCCGGGCTTGCACCATCAGCTCTGGGGCTCGGTTGGCAATGAAAGCACTGGCGCACTTACAGTATTTCAGGAAGGTAAGAAAAATATGTGTCAAGCTGTTGCACAACCTTTCAAGCTCAGACGCCTCCGGCGAGGCCACGGACCGGCCTTTCTGAGCCCGAGGGCCGCCACCACTCAGGATGTCTGCGCCCGCTGGTGGTGTTCCATCAGAACATTTCACACGTGTCCAACGCTGCTTAGGGGCGCTGGAAGCATTTACGGCGCAGTTTAACATCGCGCACCTTCGCATTCAAGGATGCTTCCAGCGACGCGGCCTGCTTCAACTTTTCTTCCAGCCCCTCCTTCGTCTGATTAGCCGATTTGTTCGCGTTCGCCATCTCTGCCTGCAGCTTGGTCTTCGCATCTCTCTCCAACTGCAGACGCCGCCCGGCAATCCGAACTCCCTCAGCATATATCTTGCCAGCCACCTCGCTGCAAGAGTTGTACGCGCCGCGCATTTCCCCATCTAGGAGTAGGGCCTAACTCGCCAGAAGATGCAAAACGGGAGTTGCATCATCGGAACAGGCACAAGCAAGTTTGTGATCAAATCCTTGCACATATTCACCCAGAGAACAGTCATCCTTTCTCTGTAGTGTTTCAGTACCTGCGATAGATTCTTCTCGTCTGCCAGCTGCTGAAGCAACTCAGCGATTTGATGCTTCAGCTCATTGCGCTGCCTGTTCAATCATGAATGTATGGTCAGAATGCCGCAAAGGGAGAGCAAGGGTCGTGCAGCTAGCAACAGCAGAGAACAAGCGCAACCTATCCGTAAGTCACTCGCCAGTGTCCTGCTTTTCTTGCCGATCGCTAAGTCACTCGCCAGTGTCCTGCTTTTCTGCCGATAGCTAAGTCACTCGCCAGTGTCCTGCTATTCTGCCGATCGCTAAGTCACTCGCCACTGTCCTGCTTTCCTGCCTACCCTAAGTCACTCGCCACTGTCCTGCTATTCTGCCAATCGCCATGTCTCGCCACTGTCCTGCGATTCTGCCTACCCCTAAGTCACTCGCCATTGTCCTGCTTTTCTGCCGATCGCTAAGTCACTCGCCACTGTCCTGCTTTTCTGTCTGTACACTATTCACAGCAACAGGGGTGAGGCGTGGTCCATGAATGAACAGTGCACTGCCAAAATCTGGTTGTGTCCTTTCTTCAAACCCCGGCGTGGGGGACAGTTTCCTGCATAGCGCCTCTCACTCGTTGTGCACTGCAAGATTGAGTAAAGAGTGCATCATACATTTGAGCCTCCTCAGCTTTCTGAGCCAGCTTCTTCTCATACTTCTGCGAATTCGTCTCCATGCTCTCATCAAGCTTTTTCTTCATCTCCGCCATTTGGAGTCTGAGCGCTTCTTCGCGGTTTGCAAGCTTTGCAGATGCAGCCTGGGGCCGAAACACAACAAAGCCTTTCACAAGAACAGAACTCTGACGGAACCTCGGTCAATCTTGGGTGACATAGATACAGCCCTACCTTGCGCTGCTCGTCCATTTGCTGCTTGAAGTCTGTTGCTGCGTCCTCCATCTCTTTCTTGTGCTTAGCTCGCATGTCTTCCATTTTCTTCTCCAGCTGCTTTTTTAACTGCTCCCCCAGTCCTTTCGGAAACATGCTCAAATGCGAGGACATTCAGGCAGTGAATAATGGAACACATCGCCTATGCTCTCATCGGAGCAATCACAGAGGTGGCACCAATACAGCAAGAGAACCCTGGATCAGAACATGAAGAAGGGCACCAAAACGTCCAGAAACCCCTAGAACCAAGCATTGGAAGCGTCGCCAAAGACACCAATGAAACATGAAGAACTGAAACGGGAACTCTGCACCACCACGACAACATAACTGAGCATGGGAAACGGCACTGATGCACTAGGAAAGACCTAAACCCAAACCCGGGAAAGCATACAAAGACCCCTGAGAACTGAGCTTGGGAAAAACCTTCCATACACTTAAAACCCCGAGCACGGATTATTGGAAACTGCATGAAAACACCTCGCGGTTCCCACAATGGAAACTGCACCAAGACACCCCGAGAACCGAGCATGGCAAGTGGCACTTTAGTGCACTGAGAAACAAACACAGGGAATGGCACCAACTTACCCCTAAAACCGAATATGGGAAAAGTCTCCTGGTGAACTCCAGGAGCAAACGCGGGAAATGGCGCCCACACCTCTAAAAAACCGAACGGGAAACCGCCGAGACATCCCTTAATTCGAACACAGAAAACCGTGTCTCAACACCCTTGAACGGAAACTTTGCTTATGCCAGTTATTCGCCTTTCTAGAATTGTGAGGAGGCATACCTTATCGGCAGCATCCTGTGCTCCAGCATCGCCTGCCCTCTTTGCAGCTACCACTTCAGTTTCAAGGGCCTGTCATAAAAGGGCAAGGATTAGCCTCGGGCACCACAATATGCAGTTGAACTTGTGAAGCTAAAATACCTTTATCTTCTTTTGAGCCTCAGCAACTGAAGCATCAGCAGCTTTCTTCATCTCCGCCATCTTTGTGTCAAAGTCCTTCTTGCATGCTGCCAACTCAACCATGAGCCTCTCGATCTCCTTCTTGGCAGTTGCCAACTCTTTCTCCAGTGCGGCCACTTTTGCCTTCAGAGAATTTAGTTCTTTGTCGAGCTGTGAGCCGTCAGTCTGAGTTTTCTGCAGCTGTAGGGTTAGTTGATCCTTCTCCACCTTCAAGTTCGCGATCTCTGCCTCGAGCGAGGTCTTAGTGTTCTGCGAGGTCTTTTGAAGTTCCTGGTTTGCAAAATTTTGCTTCTTTAAGGCGGTCTCCAGCTCCTTGATCTTTGCTTCAGCCGAGGCTAGCTGGGTTTGAGTCGCTTTCATCTCTATTTTCAGGCGTTCAAGTTCCGCTGAAGCAGCGTCGTTGGCATTAGTAGATTCACTTCTCAGCTTTTGAAGTTCTGCCTGTAGCTTTTCGTTCTCAGCTTGTGCAACTGATAAGGATTTCTCTAGCAGTGCACGCGCCTCTTTCTCAGACTCTAGAGCACGCCGAGTTTCCTCGAGGTCGGACAACAACTTATCTTGTGTAGCCGAGCCGTCAGCCCCTGCCCGCCGTTCCTTCTCCAGATCTGCATCCAACTGCGCGACCTGCATCGAGTGGCATGGGCATGTCACTACACTACACGAAAACTTGTCACAGCACACGACTAGCACGTCGTGCATCACCACGTTATGCGCATTCGGAATAGATATCCAGGTAGCGGAAAGTTGTTCAAAATGAAAACGTGTATCCTATGATGAAGTGCTGTGGCAGATGCACTAGCAGCAGCAGAAGATAGATAGACGCTGTGCTGGAATGTGTGGAAAGATGGCGTGGGGCACCTTCCGCTTCCACTCAGAATCGCTATCCTGTTTCTCACTCTTCAGACGGGAAACTGCCTCGTTCATCTGCGAACGAAAGGAACTTTCAGACTCTTAAGCGCAAGATACCCGACCTAAAAGTATCGCAGTCAGCGATTCGACAGGTTGTGTCGTGAGCACCTCCGTGGTCTTGGTGGCAAGTGCCGTCTTTAGGTCTTCCATTTGCTTGGCTCCAACGTCACCGGACTCCTGAGACGGAAGGAGTGTCAATAAGGGCTTTAAGCGAAAACGTCAAGTTTCTTGGGGCCCGCCGTGTTGCGTAGTCACTGCTTTGAGGTGAATATTTCACCTTGAGCAGAGAATTTAAGCGGTCAATCTCCTGCTGCAGTTCGTCCTCCTTCGCCATTCTCTCGGCCAGCATTTCGTTATATTTTTTGTTACTCTTCTTCACAAGCTCGCTCACCTCCTTTTGCGCAGCCTTCTGAATTTCTGACTTCTCAGTTTCATGACGAGTGCGCATGGCCTCCATCTCTTCATAGTGTCTCTTTTCTAGGTCTGCAAGCTTGCCATCTTTGCCGGCTGAAGCGAGCGCGATTTTCTCCATTGCCTGCAAAGAACACCAACCCCTAACGTGCACGCCTATTCCCTCGAGCTTGTGCGGAGTAACAAAAACATCCAGTTGACGTCTCTGCTCCTCAAGCTGTGGTTCCGGTAAGACCACCCAACGCTGAAGTGGTGCCTCTGATGACTTTTTCATGCTCTTGCAGCTTGCCTCAGAAAACTCTCAAGAGTGCATCCTCACAAGTTCGGGGCAGACGACGGCACTCCTGAAGCAGTACTGATTGGCCCTGCTTGAAGCGCTGATTGGTACTGCTTGAAGCGCGGATTGGCCCTACGATTGGCCTGCAGCAGCGCTGATTGGTCACGCTTGAAGCGCTGATTGGTCCTGCTTGAAGCGCTGATTGGTCCTGCTTGAAGCGCTGATTGGCCCTGCTTGAAGCGCTGATTGGCCCTGCTTGAAACGCTGATTGGTCACGCTTGGATCACTTTAAATCGCTGAGCAGGCATTCATGGACGTTTTCCAGGGACACATTTCTCGGAGGTTCTAAAAAATCATCAAATTCTACCACAGGGCAATGCAAGGGGGAGAACAATGGGGCAGTGAAACCCATAAGGATAGCCGTGTAGGGGGCAGCACTATCAATAACAGGAAACCCGTAAGGATGAAGCTTCGTGTGTAGGGAGAGAACATGGGAAAAGAAACCCATAAGGACAGCCGTGTAGGGGAGAGAACAAATGTTGGTGGAAACCCGTAAGGATACGTGGGAGGTGGAAATTGTATTGCAGGTGGGGAGAGCAGAATAGCAGGGAAACCCGCAGGATAGTTGCAGTAGGGAGAGAATTCAAGCGTGGAAACCCACATGCGGTAAGGTGAAGGGGAGAGAACAAAACTGCATGGGTAAAGCCGGTGGAAAGGGGAGAAGAAGGGAAACCTCGCAGTGGTGGCCGTGCAGGGGAGAGAGTGGGCGTGGAAACCCGTACAGGGTGTGAGTCTGCAAGTGATGAGCCTGCAGTGGAGAGAATGTGCCTACACGGCTATCCATACGGGTGTCCCCGCTCAATTGCTTCTCCCCTAAATGCCATCTTTACGGGTTTCCCTCGCCCCCACCGTTCTTCCCCCACACAGCTATCCTTACGGGTTTCCCCGCCCCCACTGCCCTCTCCCCCTTAACAGCTGTCCCCACGGGCTCCCGCCCCCACTATTCTCTCCCCTTAACAGCTATCCCTTATGGTTTCCCCCACTGCTTCCCATACACGGCTACCACGGGTTTCTCTCGCCCCAATGTTCTCCCCTACACAACTATCCCACGGGTTTCCCGCTCCATTGTTCTCCCCCTACACAACTATCCTTACGGGTTTCCCCGCCCCATTGTTCTCCTACACAAATCATCCCTACGGCTCTCGCCCCCATAACGTTCTCCCCCCACACAACTATCCTTACGGTTTTCCCCGCCGCACTGTTCTCTCCCCTGCACAACTATCCTTACGGGTTTCCCTGTCCCACGGTTCTCCCCCCTACACGGCTATCCTTACGGGTTTCCCTGCCCCACTGTTCTCCAAGGCATGGTATCAGTTGGTACTGATATTCTGATATTCTGATATATTGATAGTATCAGAATATTAGAATCAATTGATACTGAATTTTGCACTATCAGAATATTGGAATCGATTGATACCTTTGGAGGGTAATCAGAATCAATTGATATGATTGCCCGAAATCTCCCCGGGCATGACTCGGAATTCCGGTCCATATTTGGCCGTGTTTGAGGTGTCAAATGTGTTCAAGAAGCTAAGAGGCATGACCACGCACTTCAACCACTCCGTCATTGGTGGCAAGCTGTTGAATAACTGCAAAAAACGCCGATCCGCTTTCCGAGTCCGAATTGATTTATATTGGCAAGGCATCATCAGAATTGATTGATATTGGTGGGACAATATCACAATTGATTGATGCAATTTACGTGATATCACAATCATTTGATACCAAAAACAAAATAATCAGAAAGTATCGATACCCTCTGTACCAACTGATACCATGCCTTGCTGTTCTCCCCCCTACACGGCTATCCTTACGGTTTTCCCTGCCCCATTGTTCTCTCCCCTCTACACAGCTATCCTTACGGGTTTCCCTGCCCCACTGTTCTCCCCCCTACACGGCTATCCTTACGGGTTTCCCTGCCCCACTTTTCTCTCCCCCCTAAGAAGTTGACTTGCGCAAACCCACCTTCAGTGCCTCTTCAAACTCCTTCTGCCGTTTCTGGAACTCGGCTTTCGCATGGGTCACCTGCAGAGAATATGCGGGGCGAGCTCAAAGTTAGCGAGGGGAAATTCTCAGGAAGTTCTTAAAGTTGCATATAATCGTACCTCCTTTGTCAACTGCTCCAGTTGCGTATTACTTGACGACTGCAGTTGACTTTCCCTCTCCTGACATAAAGGCAAACGCGAACGTCAATGGTCAAGGAAACGGTCGCAGCGGTCACAAAACACGCCGGCTAATTCAAAAGCTGTTTTACCTTGACTTTGTTCTTGAAGGCACTGAACTCCGCCATCGCCTTTGCCTTCTCTTCCTCATGCTGTTTTGTTAGAGTCTGGGTGGGCAACGGCCTCAATCGTCCTCAAAAAGGATTCCAAAAAGAGTGAACGCGAGCAAAACCGCGCCGCACAAGACGCACCTTCAACGCCTCTGCTGTTCTGCTGTCGTCGCGTTGAGCTTCAAGCTGTGTCTTGAAGGCGTTTATCTTGTCGGCAGCATCGCGCAGAATCTGCACCGAAAGCCAGTACATGAGAAAGACTTTTGTGGCACGGCAAAAGCTCAGCAAGTGGTGAGCTTTCTCTCTTATGTTGCCAACTCTCATGCGTTACGTAATACCATCTCTAGCCATAAGATCGAGAAGTACCTGTTCGATTTCAGACTCATATTGCTCAGAGAGCTCCTGCAGGTCAAAGTCATGGTCCTCGTTCTTGTTATTTAAGTGGTATATGACCTGCAAATAAGCATCCCTCGACGTCTGTATGAGTAGGCGCGGAAGAAAAGTGACATCCGCTAAACCTTTTCTAGTCGAGTTGCACTGCATCGTGCGCTCAAAAGATGGAGTTTTGGTTGTCACATCTCTAGAGTTGCACTGGCCTGCAAACGCGACTTGGAGCACACTACGCCCGCTCACCTTGGTCAACTGAGCAATCTTCTTGCTCATACGATGCTGTCCCATGAAACGCGAAACTGTTAGTATCGCGGATGATGATTCGCTCAAAACTCTTAAGGTCAATATGAAACAAGCTGAAGGCTGACGCCGTTTCAACATGGAGGGGCAACAGCACAGAGTCCGGCTCCATAGCAATACTGATTATCCACAAGACTGCAGAATTGAATAGTATGCCAGTGTGAAAGTCAAACATTTCAAATTCGTCATAGCCTCCCAGGTTAAAGAGCAACGAAGGAAGATATCCATAGAGTAAAGAAGTCAAGGGGATGTGAGGTTTGGGTAGATGGAGTTTCTCTATAATATATTGGCAAGACACAAAGACACTGGTTCGTGTACTAAAATAATACATCACGCTGGGCATATTCTTGTCGTTAACCGGAAACGTACAGATGTCCTTCCCGGAAGCGAAACACAAGACACAATTTACATTGGAGCTGAAGACCTCTTAAAAGATCCCCTAAACTGGAGGAAGCAAATTTCAGCGCGACTGTTAGTATCGCGGATGATGATTCGCTCAAAACTCTTAAGGTCAATATGAAACAAGCTGAAGGCTGACGCCGTTTCAACATGGAGGGGCAACAGCACAGAGTCCGGCTCCATAGCAATACTGATTATCCACAAGACTGCAGAATTGAATAGTATGCCAGTGTGAAAGTCAAACATTTCAAATTCGTCATAGCCTCCCAGGTTAAAGAGCAACGAAGGAAGATATCCATAGAGTGGAGAAGTCAAGGGGATGTGAGGTTTGGGTAGATGGAGTTTCTCTATAATATATTGGCAAGACACAAAGACACTGGTTCGTGTACTAAAATAATACATCACGCTGGGCATATTCTTGTCGTTAACCGGAAACGTACAGATGTCCTTCCCGGAAGCGAAACACAAGACACAATTTACGTTGGAGCTGAAGACCTCTTAAAAGATCCCCTAAACTGGAGGAAGCAAATTTCAGCGCGACTGTTAGTATCGCGGATGATGATTCGCTCAAAACTCTTAAGGTCAATATGAAACAAGCTGAAGGCTGACGCCGTTTCAACATGGAGGGGCAACAGCACAGAGTCCGGCTCCATAGCAATACTGATTATCCACAAGACTGCAGAATTGAATAGTATGCCAGTGTGAAAGTCAAACATTTCAAATTCGTCATAGCCTCCCAGGTTAAAGAGCAACGAAGGAAGATATCCATAGAGTGAAGAAGTCAAGGGGATGTGAGGTTTGGGTAGATGGAGTTTCTCTGTAATATATTGGCAAGACACAAAGACACTGGTTCGTGTACTAAAATAATACATCACGCTGGGCATATTCTTGTCGTTAACCGGAAACATACAGATGTCCTTCCCGGAAGCGAAACACAAGACACAATTTACGTTGGAGCTGAAGACCTCTTAAAAGATCCCCTAAACTGGAGGAAGCAAATTTCAGCGCATCTGCATAGGCGGCACGCAGGCGGGGAAGACGTCACAGCGGATGATAACCTGTAGCTCTGGAACCATGACTGCTCCAGCCTGGGCCATGTTTGTTGTTATCTCTGTGCACTATATTGATGAACTCAAGTTTGCATGGAGCATACACATGTATCCGACGGTATCCAATTCATAGGTGGGTGCGTAGATGGTATTATACAGTAGATTAATACTTATATGTATATAAGTTCGCGGAAGAAAATTGTACACTAAATACAAGGATAGTTTATTCCGTGTACATATTTGTTGGTATAGTGACAGAGAAAGAGTAGAGAGCTGATGCTCTGAATGTTGAACTATCTTCCAAGTTCGAAGTTGAAGCTGACGTGACGCAAGAGTCTTCGAAGAGCACCTCGGCTGCAGCAACATTTTGCAACGTTCCTCGAATCGACGAATCGGCACGCGACGGCCCCGACGACTACAGTACGACTTATTAGCTCAAGTCAGACTGAGACCGCAGACTGAGACTCTCGTCTGCACTCGTCGTCAACGTGTCTCTCGTCTGTCCCTCGCCTGGTCTCTGACTCTGTCTGTCTCTCTCTGACTTTGACTATTCTCACTAGTCAGAGCCTCCGGCGGTAGGTTTTTTAATAGATTTTTTTAGTTTTCAGGGGAGGCCGGAGGTTACGAGCTGCTCTTCATTGCTATCCGTCGAGAATCGCGCGATCGCGGCCGAAGCTCGTAACCTCTGGCTTGCGAGAGTTGACTTTGACCATCACGCACGAAGAGCACGCGAAAAAAATATTAAGAAAGGTAGAAAAAGTCGCTTCCGTCTCTGTACATGTGTACAAGTTGTAGCATACCAACATCATTAGGTTTTGAGAGAGAAGAGGCGGGGAAATTAGTGCAGATTTCACGCAGATAAGAGAAAGCAGAAACGTCATGTCGCACGCCGTTTGTCCACTTGATCGAATATTCCCGTCTGGTTACTCTCTGTCTTCCCTTCAGTCTGAGTAAACGTTCGAGTGCTGTGGTTGTTTTTGCGGTCGTGAACTCTTCGGGAGCCACACCACGTCGCCGAAATCGATCTCGGCTAGCACGACGTTTTCGTGAGAAAGTCTAGACCTGCGTTACTATCTCTTCGCAGATTTCCAAGAGTCGATTGCACCTCGGTACTGTCCGTGAGGGGTGGAAGGCTTTGCTATTTCTTCCATTGACTTGCAATGCAAGCCGGTAATAAAGGTTGTAGTCGAAGCGAGGTGCCGCGTACGCTAGACGTGCGCCAATTCGCTGAAGCCCGCGCTGTCGAGGTAACAGTTCTCTCTCATATAGAATAGCGAAACGGCTGTTTGATCCGTCGTTTTGCCAGCTTCTACAACTTTCAGTTATTCAGCCCGCCCTTGTAGGTCCTTGTATAACGACGCTTCATTCCCGTCTATGGTGACGACATTTGTGCCTCACTGAATCGTATTTTGAATCAAACCTTTGGTAATTACCCCTAGAAAACCTTTAATACATTCTTCACTTGTTAAAGGTACCCCAGTTGATAGGACCAACGCTTCTTCTCGCAGATTCGCGCCTTGCTGGGCGCACTTGAGTTGGGCTCGACGCGTCACACGGCTGGTGCCCACGCCTTGCCGCGGAGCCTGCGACGACGGGCCCGCAGTCACAAATGCTTCAAGTGGCGGCGGCGACCTAACCTTCACGTGCGACAGCTAAGAGTTGCTGGATTGGAGCCCCCGAACAAGCGCAAACGCCGCCAAGTCGCAGTGGCGAGTGCCTGCGCCAAATTACTCCCATTCCTCCTTCCGCCCAGTGATTGCTGTTTCCGGGCCCTTCGCCGCTTCTAAATCGTAAACCGTGTGGCAATATGCGGCTGGCCCTCCGAGATTAAAGAGCTTTGTCTGCGCCTTACGTTTAAGTGCATTTTTGTTACGAGCAGCGCGACTTGTCCTCTACTTGTTCGCGATCATTCAAGCCACGGTTTCACAGCGCCGTTTGACTGACTGCCAGCAAAGCCCTGGTGTGAGCGGCAACTGGCTTCGCTCTTAGGGCTGATATGGTTGCAGACCTCGATTGTGTTGTCCTCGATCTTGCTCTGAGTGTGGCGGTGAGTGTGAGGCAACAACAGCCTTCAGAGGTGACAGCAGATGCGAGTCCAGGACACGCAGCTTGTGATCCACATCGCCCTACGAACAGGTGAAATGCATTTTAGGACGAGCATTAAGCAATCCCTTCTAGACCGATACACCTACTCGCACCCATTTCGAGAGACGCAATTGATGCCGATGAAAGGTTAGTCTCTTCGAGCGTGCTTAGCCGGACAACCAATGCGTCCATCCCGCAAGCACCTCAGAAGTTGATGCACAGTCGGACCTTTGGGTTTGGAACGCTGTACTCGGGAATCAACTGCTTGCGCCACTATTGCCTGTTTACGTCTGTGTGTGAACGCATCTCCTAATACGTTTGCTACGCTGCAAGGTATGTAACTTCTATTGGGTGGAAAGGTGAAATGTTCGGGGATGCAAGCCTCCACATCGCCATAGCTATTGGGGATCTTGTGCATAGAAATTGAGCTCATTACTGAACGAAGCGATTATATAGCATGTTATGCTCGCATGACCTTCCCGCGTGGTGGGCTGCTGTCACAGGAAGATGCGGCGGCGACCCGGGGCCTTGCAGCAGCGCACTCTAACCTCATCCCCGCAACCACTTACCACACCTGCCGGTGGGTGCCAGCTGTGGCCCGGCATACTCCCTCCCACACGGTGCTGTCTTCACAGCTGTAGGCGTCTAGGTATTATGGGCTCGACTGCTGTCATGGTCTCCGATCCAACGTGGCAGCCAGGAAGTTGTAAGAGGGTGATCCCACTGAAGCGCTGCGGGAGCGTAACTGGCTTCCAGGAGCCGTGCGATGGCTTGAAACTCATCAATGGACGGCCAAAAGGCAGCAGATGCAGCAGAACTACGGCATGATATTACCCCAGCGTGCCGTGCGCCCCACAGTCTCCCACGCTGGTTCCCATGCACCTTGGCCACTCCTTCTTACGTTGATCGATTCTAGCGCGAAACGGCCCCTTCCATCTATTTCACCTGGCTTGCTCGTCCCTTGGACCTCACCGAGCCTGGCTGTCCGTGCCAGCTGGCCGGTGCGCTGCTGCCTCGAGCTGATGTCACTGCTGCTATGTCGCCAGGAACTGACGCGCTCCTCTTGCCTCTGCGCCGCGCGTCGTGTTTGACTTTGAGGGCTTTCGAGCCGGCGGGGGTGCGGGAGGTGCCAGGTGGGACGCGGCCACGGAGCGCGCAGTGTGGTGGCATCCTGCCGCAACCCACAGCGCTTCGTGGTGCATGATGCCTCTTACCACTGCGCACTGCAGCTGGCCGGTAGCCAGGTGCGCGCGGATGCGGCTGCCCGGACCTGTGCCGTGAGATCTTGATGTCTCTTCTCCTGCCTCGGTCGGCAACTTGCTCTCAATCCAACGGTCCAGGAAGCAGGGCTCGATGCAGTGGTGCAGAGGCCCTTTAAAGCGCTCCACGATCCGATAGGGGCGAAGCTGTTCCATTGTGTATCTCGCCAACTTTCACCTGTCCCCTTCATCATTGTCCCTTACCAGTTGTCAAGTCGTCCCTTGCATCGCGGGAGAGTAGAATCCCCGTACCCGTTCCAAGTGAACCATTTGGAGGCACCCGCCTGTGGACCTGTTCCTCGGCAATGCTGAGGTGCCCGGGCCGCCGAGCAAGCGATAGGTGAACGTAGCGGAATGTCAATGCTGAGGTGCCCGGGCCGCCGAGCAAGCGATAGGTGAACGTAGCGGAATGTCAACGCTGAGGTGCCCGGGTCGCCGAGCAAGCGATAGGTGAACATAGCGGAATGTCAATGCTAAGGTGCCCGGGCC